>SKCR01030478.1:0-96185 GCA_019454045.1 Zanthoxylum bungeanum | reverse complement strand
AAAAAATAATAAGATTTTTCCAAAAAATCCATTAATTATATTTATTTGGTAGGTATGATGTGTATCAAATCCAATTTGCTTTATTGCCAACCACTTACATCACAAGTTACAAGTGATGTGAGTTGTGGGTCCCACCCAATTTAAATTCAAAATTTGGTTGGCTTACAAACACAATTTAGGCTCGGTTCGTTTAATCCGATTAAACGAATTTTCCGTCGCGACTTAATTAAATCCAATTTAATTAAATAATAATGACTCGTAAAATTATTATTAAAGTCGCTTACGAATTAATTCCAAATTAATTCGTTTGCTAGAATTAAAATCCAATTTAATTCCCCGTTGAAATCCGATTTCATTTAATATATCTAATATATATTTTAGCCCAATTAAATAAATTAAATAGTAAAATCTAATTCATCATTAAATTTATTTTATCGATTAATTCCAAATTAATCGCGTTCTCTCTCATCGACGAATTTAATCCCAGATAAATTCTCGACGCAATTAATCCCAGATTAATTCTTTCTCTGATAATTAATCCCAATTAATTATTACCGTAATTAATCCCAATTAATTTTCTCTCTTGATAATTAATCCCAGATTAATTTTCTCTCTCATAATTAATCCCAGATTAATACTGTTCGAGTCAAATATCATCGGTGAATCTTTGGGATGCGTCCCAAGAGATCCATGGATATGTTGGCAGTAAATACGGTCATCGGACTATCCGAATACGTGCATACCCAGTACCACGTCTTTACCGATTTACATGACATGGTTGGCGTGCCTACCCAATTCTCCAAAAATATTCTTCTACGGAATATAAGATCTTTGTCAGGGCGTAGTATACGTAGTATTGCGTATTACGATCCAGTATCGGACGTCACATGCTAGGTCTGGGGCTGAGTTGTGTTTACCCCGTACGAAGCATACATCGGATCACTAGCAACTAGTCTCTTTATGATCGGAAAGTCATGACCTAGTCATACTTCTCCGATGGCTATAGCACTTAGAGTACTAGTTTTGTATCCCTACGTGATCATCATCTCCATATGACTGAAGTGATACTTCCATCTTGACATCACACCCAATACACTATGATTCTCAGTATACCCAGAAGAGGCGTACACAGAACCTGTTAAAGCCCCGGATGACCAAAACTAAAATATGTTGATTGTCGCAAGTATTAGCGATGCAAGTCTCAGGTTAAGACCAAATACACCTACCATGATTCGGACTCCCATAGACACATAGTCATACTACCAATGGGATTCCGATGGGTCTATCCAGAGCGAAGCTGTTTCCGTACCATCGGTAAACAGAACCTCTTATTACACTTGATTGAGTATCCAATACCCAAATATATGAGAATTATGATGTTACGCTTCCATAACATGCACAAGTGTAATACTAGCCCATTCCACATTATCGATGTCCAGTCTCGATAATACTACGACTAGTGATATTTAATTATTAAAGCTTTGTGGATTAATATTATCTCATATCTTATCAATCCGGAACTAATCATAAGGACTTTTATCATTTATATATCCAGGTAATCCAATTACAAATGATAAAAGAGCAATTTCCTTTGTCACATAGTTAATTTGTACAACAACACCATGTTCTGTACAAATAGTGATGCTATGGGTCATAATTATCCAACAATCTCCCACTTGGCCTATAGCCAATCACTCAAATGTCTAACACCTGAATTATGTACTGGTCGCTCAAACTTCTGCTGAGAAACAGCTTTCGTCAGCGGATTTGCAAGATTATCATCTGATGTGATTTATTCGATCATCACATCGCCACGATGTATGATCGAACGAATCAGATGAATTAGTTGAAGTACATACTTGGATCATTGATGAGACCGTGATTTTTTAGCCTGTACTGTAGCCCAGCCCAGCTGCTAACAGAACTACTCCTAATCTAATTAGGAATTTTATAGATCCAAAATGCTTCTTTTGCTGCCTCAGCTGCAGCAAAGTTCCGCTCTTGTTGTTTATTCGGCAACAATATCTTGCTTGGAAGATTTCCAGCTCATTGTTTCGTTATTCAAACTATATACGTACCCTTATTGTGACTTACAGTCGTTTTTATCGGTTTGGAAACTTGCAGCGGTGAACCCAGTCACCTCAAGTTCTCTTTTCCCCATATACTCAGAAAGCATCCGTGGTTCATCCAAGATACTCAAGGATGTTCTTAACATCAATCCAATGACCATCATCTGGATTGGCCTGATTGCGTCTATATATGCTAAAAACATATGAGACATCAGGTCACATACATATCAAAACGTACGAACACTTAGAGAGTGTCAGCAGCTTTCTAGATCTATCCCAGTAGATCTTTATTCCTTGAATAAAGCCTGCTTCTCCCAGGTATTCCATGGAGAATTTTTCATGAAAGCCAAGCTTTCACCGATTTTATTATGGGAATGTTATTGCTAAGAAGCAATACATCATAAATGTATAGGACAATCATTTTCAGTGCGCTCCCACTAACCTTCTTATATACACAAGAATCGTTTTGAATTAAATCATATACCATTATGATTACATCAAAACGATGGTTCCAAGAACGCAATGCTTGCTTCAATCCATGAATGGATCTGTTTAACTTGCAAACCTTGTTTGCATGTTTTTGCCCGACAAAACCGTCAGGATGTTCTTTACATCCTCCAAAAGGTTTCCGTTAAGGAAAGCGGATTTGGCGTCCAGCTGTCATATTTCATAAACGAAATATGCAGTTATAGCAAGCATTATCCGAATGGATTTAATCATGGCAACATGTGAAAAGGTTTCGTCGTAATCGACACTATGTTGTTGACGATACATTTTCTGTACTGGCCTAGTTGTGTACATTTGTATGTTGCCATCCATGTACGTCTTCCTTGAAGACTCATTTAGTACCAATAGGCATAATGCCTTTTGGTACATCAACCAGTGTCCAAACTTAGTTGGTATACATGGAATCCATTTCAGACTTCATGGAACTTTCCAATAAAAGGAGTCGATACCCTGTATCACTTCCTCATATGTAGATGGTTTGTCTTCCTCAGTTAGATTGACATCTACATGAGGTGAGATCAGAAACCCATAACTCCCAGGTTGTTTTCTGACTTTCTCCAACCTACGTGGTTCTTGTGTATTCGAAGATTATTGGTACAGTTTCATCCATGATGAACTGTTGGTGTTCCATGAGGACTCAGTGCCTGGAACAGTATTACTCTGATTTTCATCGAGTTTTACTTTCCTCCCACTTACCACTGCATATAGGAATTCATCTTAGTAAAACCGCATGGAGAGCAACAATTACATTGTTCTCTTGTGAGTTGTATAAGTACTATACTTTGGTTTCCCTATGAAAACTTACAAATAGGCACTTATCCGATTTGGGTTCTAGTTTGGTACCATCCAAACGTTTAATGTGCCCAGCAACCCCAAATCTTCAGGAATGCGAAACTCAGTTTCTTTCCTGTTCATATCTAATATGAAGTCTGTCTAAAAGATTTTCATGGAACCTTATTCAAAATAAGTATTGCACTGTTTAATGTGTATCCTGAGAAGGAAATTGATAGCTCAGAGTGACTCATCATTAACCTTACCATGTCCAACAAAGTTCGGTTTCTCTGTTCGGACACACCTTCAAATTGAGGTGTTCCGGGAGGAGTCCACTGTGAAAGAATACCATACTTTTTCAAGTAATCTTGAAACTCATATGTTCAAGTATTTTACACTATGGTCCGACCGTAATGTTTTTAATACTTTTACCGGTCTGTCTTCTTACTTCGTGTCGAAACTCTTTGAATTACTCAAAAGTTTCTGACTTGTGTTTCATAAGATACACATAACCGTAACGAGATGCCACATCCGTAAAGGTTACGAAGTATTCATGTCCACCTCTAGCCTAGCTAGACATTGGCCCACTTACGTCACTATGAACGAGGGATAACAGATCGGTGGCATTTGTACTTTTACCAAGTAAGAGGTGTTTTAGGTACTTTGCCTAATAAACTAGATTCGTAGACATCATTTGAATTAGAATCAAATATGTCCTAGTATCCACTCTTCGAAAGTGTGGATATACGAGTCTTGTTAATGTGTCTCAGACAACAATGCCATTTTTAAGTCTCAACATATTTATTCAGTTTGATCTTTTTGTTTGTTATATTATATGTTTGAGATTGATTTATATTCAAAATATAGATATTGTTATTCACATCTAATATGTATATCTCAATATCATCTTTTTAAACAAAACACCAAATGTTCTGAATATAAAGGTATACCTGCAACGGGTTAAACTAGATACAAAGGTAATGTTCCTAGTCAAACTAGATACATTATAACAGTCTCCTAATTTAAGTAAATGCCCAAAAGGCTGTTCCAAAACTTAGGTTTCTATGGCCAAAACAACGACTCTCGTCCCGTTTCCGACTTGTAGGTCGATCTCATCTTAAGCTAGTATCCTGCTAATCAGCAGATCCCGCACATCAGTACATATATTTATGTACCACATTTAGTATCAAAAATCCAATTTTAAAACCAGTAGTGATCATGTTTATAACAAAGATTCTTGAAGCCGAAGCCTTGTCCTGCCTTCACTTCCTTTATGTCTGCCTTGTCCATACGTGAGTCACACTTCTAGTGACCTCGTTTACCATAGTTTAGGCAGATAACTTGCGATATGTCCTTTTTAAGAAGCTCTAGCTGTGCATAACGGATTGAGCACTAAAGTTATCATCACAATGAGTCTTCCTAAGCTCATGCTCTACTATTTGCTCAACTCCGGGCTCATGTTCGAGAGGTTTCTCTATCAAATAGAATAACTTCTCAGCTCACAGGACTATCCTGAAGTTCTATCCCCAATCTGAAAAATAGAGCCGTTTAAATACATTTTCACCCAAGATTATGTTCTAAACGCTAATCTTTCAGCCATCTTGATTGTAATAGTCCAACTATCTAATCAACGATTTCAGGTACAATTGAATATAATGATTACTATAGTCTAACTATATAATCAACTACAATTGATCGGTTACATTCAAATGTATTGATTACCATAATCCAATTATATAACCAACTACAAATGAAGTAGTTTGAATACAGTCCAGCTGTTTAATTAATTCAACAATTGAATATTAGTCCAACTAATATACTTTATAATTAATGACGAAAAATAAAATGAGCGCGTATTGGCAAGTATTTAAACGAAATTGCAAATTCAATACTTGCCTCCCACTATTTTTCGATGAGCCTCTAACCCTTTGTGGAGTACTCGAGAAACCTAGTTTCCTAGTGGACTAGGATCCCGTTAAAAGATACACAACCTTGACTTTGGCCAACAAGTTGTATAGAATTTAACTAGGTAGATCTCTAAGATAAATTGGATCTCATCCAATTCCTAGATCCAGTAGGTGGACCTCCAAGTCCGAAAAATATATCCAATATATGCCAATATAACCAATATATTTTCTAACCTTTTTTCCTATAAATCAACTAAGCTTTGGCTTTGGCTCAACAAGCTTAATGATTCTAGTTAAGCGCGACCCATTGACAGTGGAAAGCTTCGTAATCGAGGTCGAAGAACAAGAAGTGACCTTGACTTTGGCCAAAAACTCACAACTTGCCCAAGACGTACGATATGAAACAAAGCTTTCGCCATTCAAACACATCCGCGATGGACAAAGGTCTTGACTTTGGCCAACAAACCAATGTCAATCTTGGATCTTGAGAGAGAATCACTCAATGGAAGGAAAAATGCTTAATATAAAATGAGGGTTTTTGTCGCGATTTGGCAACCAATTTATTATCCTTAATTAGGTCTTATCATACACCCTTAAGCATGCATTCTAAAAGCATAATAAGGCGCGAATAAAATAATAATGATATGCGGATGGATATACGATACAAATTGTTCCTAGAACAAATCTCTCCATTTTCTCTCTCTCGCTAGCGCTATTCTTACTTCTACCCAATTACATAGTACTTCTAAAGAAACCTCATTTACATTGAGGGGAATTGGTGAGAATAGAAATACAATGAGATAAGGAGATAATAGGCTGGACAGACAGGTCCAATTTAATAAATTCTAAATTTATTACAAAAATTTCCAAAATTGCCCTCACCCTTCTAATATCCATCCGATATACATTATCCATACATACATCCAAGTATTCACACAAAGCATGTTATCAATCAATCTAATCCAATTAATTAATCTTTGAATTAATGCCATCTAATGTTCAAACAACGATTTGATTTGAGCGAGTCAAACTCGTTTAAGAATAAATACTCAAAGTAAGTATTCTTGAATTATATCGAACTACAATTTTAAATCCAATTTAAATTGTATCCAATACTAATTCATATTTAATTCCAAATTAAATAATTACACTTATTTATGTGCCTTAAAGACTTGGATTCCAAATCCAATCTTTATCGCTCTCAAAGGCCCAATTAGTATCCAATACTATTTAATTAAAGTCCAATGGGCTTTTAATTAATTCTTTAGGCGTGGGCTTTGGCCATTATGGATCAAACCCAAGATGCCAATGCCCAATTACGAATCACCCTATGTCAAAATCAATTCAGGCCCATTAGGCCCAAATAAAATTTTAAGGCCCAATTGTCATATTTGGACTTTATGGAATGGTTTTATGTCCAATTGGATCCAACCAATTATCCTAAACCAAACTTGGCCCAATCAAGCCCATTAAGCCCAATTACAACAATTAAATTAATAAATTATTTCAAATTATATATTAATTCAATTCAAGTGTAATTAACATAATTAATTAATTAATCTAATACTTCCAAAACATTAATTAATCCAATTTAATCATGTTCGACATTTCCAATTCATGTCCAACACAAATTGAAGCAAAATCAATTCTACAACATGCTTCAAAGTTCACGGCAATGGCAAAAAAAATCATTCAATTTGATTTCAATCCAATTAAACCAACATTCAATATTTCTATCATGCTATTTAACACATCCAATTGTCAAATTTCCAAAATTCCACCATGAACTATCTAGGGTAATTTTCGGCCAAGGGGTAGGAATTAGGGAAAATTAATCTAATCAATTTTACACAATTCCAACAATGCACAAATCCAATTGAACATCATATAAACATATCCCAACAATCAATTTAGGTAAAATCAAGCTCCAAGCCAAAAATCCCAAATTAAAGTCCATAAACCCTAGAAATTAAATCAAGCTTAGATCTCGTTCTGATACAAATGTAAGTATCCTAGACATGCCACTGGATCTCTAAGCGTGATTAATGTGTGAATAAATCAAGAAGTTTGCGGAATAAACTTACATTGATCGGCTTTGACTTTCAAAAATTTCCATGGATTTTGAAGCTTCCAAGCTCATGGGTGAGTATCTCTATCACCATCATTTGACTCTCATATGTTCTAGCAAGAACAAAATGGAACAAATTTTATCTCCCAAGGAGAAACAAATTTACCCAAGAGAGGGAAGCAATCGGCATATTGCTTTTGTTCATAAGGCCATTCGGCCATCTTCAAAAGGAAAAAAGAAAATCAAAGGCCATATGCATTTTTTTTTATCATTGCCAATTCAGAGAGAAAGCAAAATTGCTTTCTTTCATTCGGCCTTCTCTAAAACTAGAGAGCAGTGGCCACCAGCATTTTTTAATTTCTAAAGTAAAGCAAAAAATTGCTTGCAACCAAAAATAAAAGGAAGAAGGCAGTGACCACGCTGCCAAGGAGAGAGAAATAAAAAAAATTAATAAGATTTTTCCAAAAAATCCATTAATTATATTTATTTGGTAGGTATGATGTGTATCAAATCCACTTTGCTTTATTGCCAACCACTTACATCTCAAGTTGACAAGTGATGTGAGTTGTGGATCCCATCCAATTTAAATTCAAAATTTGGTTGGCTTACACAACACAATTTGGCCCCGGTTCGTTTAATCCGATTAAACGAATTTTCCGTCGTGACTTAATTAAATCCAATTTAATTAAATAATAATGACTCGCAAAATTATTATTAAAGTCGCTTACGAAGTAATTCTAAATTAATTCGTTCGCTAGAATTAAAATCCAATTTAATTCCCCGTTGAAATCCGATTTCATTTAATATATTATTTTAGCTCAATTAAATAAATTAAATAGTAAAATCTAATTTCATCATTAAATTTATTTTATCGATTAATTCCAAATTAATCGCGTTTTCTCTCCTCGATGAATTTAATCCCAGATAAATTCTCAACGCAATTAATCTCAGATTCATTCTTTCTTTGATAATTAATTCTCAGACTAATTATTGCCGTAATTAATCCCAGATTAATTTTCTCTCTTGATAATTAATCCCAGATTAATTCTCTCTCTCATAATTAATCTAATATTAATATTGTTCGAATCAAATATCATCGGTGAATCTTTGGGATGCGACCCAAGAGATCCATGGATATGTTGGCAGTAAATACGGTCATCAGACTATCCGAATACGTGCGTACCCAGTACCACGTCTTGACCGATTTACAAGACATGGTTGGCTTCTAGCAAAGCACCGTGCCTAACCAATTCTCCAGAAATATTCTTCCACGGAATATAAGATCTTTGTCAGGCGTAGTATACGTAGTATTGCGTATTACGATCCAGTATCAGACGTCACATGCTAGGCTTGGGGCTGGAGTTGTGTCTGCCCCGTACGAAGCATATATCGGATCACTAGCAACTAGTCTCTTTAAGATCGGAAAGTCATGACCTAGTCATACTTCCCCGATGGCTATAGCACTTAGAGTACTAGTTTTGTATCTCTGCGTGATCATCATCTCCATAAGAATGAAGTGATACTTCCATCTTGACATCACACCCAATACACTACGATTCTCAGTATACCCAGAAGAGGCGTACACAGAATCTGTTAAAGCCCCGGACGACCAAAACCAAAGTATGCTGATTGTCGCAAGTATTAGTGATGCAAGTCTCAAGTTATGACCAAATACACCTACCATGATTCAGATTCCCATAGACACATAGTCATACTACCAATGGGATTCCGAGGGGTATATCCAGAGCGAAGCTGTTTCCGTACCATCGGTAAACAGAACCTCATATTACACTTGCATGAGTATCCAATACCCAAATATATGAGAACAATGATGTTACGCTTCCATAACATGCACAAGTGTAATACTAGTCTATTCCGCATTATCGATGTCCAGTCTCGATAATACTACGACTAGAGATATTTAATGATTAAACCTTTATAGATTAATATTGTCTCATATCTTATTAATCCGGAACTAATCATAAGGACTTTTATCATTTATATATCTAGGTAATCCAATTACAAATGATAAAAGAGCAATTTCATTTGTCACATAGTTAATTTGTACAACAACACCATATTATGTACAAATAGTGATGGTATGGGTCATAATTATCCAACAGCTATGACTTACTCATGTAAAGCCTGTGTATTCTATAATAATATTATAATACACATGATAAAACTTGTAAATTATGAGACTATCTTAACTAATGTACATGAAGATAAGCATGACCTGTAATTTAATGCTCCATCATCACAACACATATAAATATTATAACTATATTTACATAATCCGAATTAATAAGCTATACACATTCAATTTTATGAACTATTACATGGCATAAAATGTAGACCCATGATGCATGACTCTTCAACTGTATGACTGCAGCTGTTCTTCATTTTCTCCAATTCTGAATAACTAAATTCCGAGATCTAAGGTACATCTGACTTGAAGTGAACCTGCAAACATAAGAAACTGTGTGGAGGTCAGATCTTTTGAAAGACCTAGTGAGTGAACGCTATGGTGAAGACAGTATAAAATATTTTAACTTAGATAAAAATTTAAAATTTAAAGAAAATATTCTTTTATCCAAAATCAGAATAAACTGAGAAATTTAGGAAGTACTGAAATCATATTTATGAAACCTACTATCATGGAAATGTCTCACCAGTGTCAGTTTGGGGATGTGAAACATACTTAACGGGACCTAGCATCGCGTAGGTAAGGGAAACTGAATATTGTTTCTGCTGTTGGGCTTCATGGGGCTTATCAGCGCCCCATGACGCAATATGAGCGAACTCAGGACGCTCAAGCTAAGGGGACGACATAAACTGCGGTTTGAAAACCAGATTCCTAATTTTTATAAATCTCATCTGAACGAAATCTGAGTTGTATATACTAAGTAAAACAAATATAAACTCTTATGCTATAAAACTATTCGTAACTGAAATCTGTAAACAAAAAATAATGATTAGAATATTTTACTAAGCAAATATAAAACAGCGTCCTAAAATATGAAACGTAAGTCTGGAAAATATATTCAGATACATAATGGAAAAGTAACATTCACTCACAGACTGGGATGGAGTCTTCTGCTCGGCAGACCTCGTGACATTGAGATCCTACATACTATCAACAAACTAGGAACTTACATGTGGTTAGAAGTCGAAGAGACTTAAGCTTCTAATATTATGCATGAATGATATTTGAGTGTTTATTAACTAAAAAAGTTAGGTTCTTATGACCATTCTAACTCAAGTGAGCGAACAAACGTGTCAACATGAATAATTCTTAACAATGAATTCAATGGTCGTGCAAATACCTTAATCCTTTAAAATGTAAGAAATCTTACATCCACTTTGTTATGCCTTGCTACAACTTATCTACACGCAGCTATAGCTAACTCAAGCAAACTTCATTCTAGGTTCATGACTATATCTTCTCTTGCATCACCATTAACTAATTCACACATCATTCATCACCAAACTCTTGCTCAAACATCAATAATACAACATTCATCTTGCTACACGCCAAACGGCCAACATTCCCTTAATCTAGTTCAATAAATCCTAACATCATTCTTCTAGTCATAATATACACACATATGTTTAACATCACCACATGAAACATTTATTTTATACTTGCCATCACACAACACCACAACTACATTCTTCACAAACATTACATACTCGGCCAAAAACTAGAATAAAACCCAAGCATTAAGAAACCAATCAAATGGCACTCAACCCGAATCATTCTATTAATAAAGAATTAAAACTCCAACATCAAGGTTAAGTTCATCTCCTATATGCAAAACACCAATACAACTTCAACACTTCCTTCAAAAAACCTATTCGGCCAACACACACCAACACTAGTACATGTTTATACCCTCATCAACTCACAATGCTCAAGCTACTACCACACGCATCAAACTATTCTCTACACAAAAACACGGCCTTAACACTACTCACCAATATAAACCATTAACTATATATTATCGTTTCTAAGTTAAGTCTCCATCAGCACTATAATAAGTTCCCATTCTAAAAATGCCATACATATGTCCACATCCCCAAAATCAAACAAAATCAAGCTCCTCCTTCTACATCAAGATTTGGACAAGCTTTCTCATTTCCAAACTCAAAATAATATAATAAATTTAAGTATAACCCATGCTAAAACATTGCCCCAGACACTAATTCATGCTTGTAGTCCCTTTCAAACATAAAAATTCCCCTCCTTCAATAGGCCTAGAATTCGGCCAAGGTAAGTCATTTATTAGGTTTTGAGTTCTCATCAAATCAAAGCTCAAGCCATGATCTAAAGCCACTAAATGCATCTAAGAACATCCTATCATGCTCAATCAATAAAACAAAATGATCCGTGAAAACCTAGACCTTGCCATAAATTCAAAAGTGATGATGTTTAGGGCATGAAGAATTCGAACTAGAGAGGGAAAAGAGGGAAAGATGCTTACTTGGCTTGGATTGGGCTTGGAGAGACTCCAAAATACTTGTTGACGTGAGAGAGTGAGGGAGCTTCATCTCTTATTGTTTTTCCTAAAATCATGAAAGAGCTATAGAAGATAATGAATAGGACTGTCTTTGTATAGTAAGAGAGAGATATTAAAGAATAAAATAATATTATAAATTTTTCACATATTAAAAATGCTTAAATTCGTGGCTACACTGTTCATCTAGAAAAGTGCTCGATGTTGACTTGATTCTGATCTAAATTTGGAAAAATATTCAACATAAAAGTTGTAGATAATTATCTGAGCTTTCCGACTATGTAACGATCACTAAAAGTGGACATCAGTAGCTCTTTTTTTTTTTTTTTTTTTTTTGTAGCTCTTGTTATGGCTAAAATACCGAAAGTTATCTGGTACAGGACAGGAAAATAATTTCGTACCAGAACTACAAATGATTTACCGATTGTCCGAAAAATGATCTTGTGAGTACATTCACACTCGAGCATGATTTATATCATGTATTACATCACACATAACGAAATAGTCATCGAAGTTCATGTCGGAGTTACAGGGGTGTTACATGATCAGTGCCTCATGAGGCAACATGAGGGATCTCGGGCTCGCTAAACTTGAAGGGACGACTAGATAATGGTGGTATGAATATATTTGACTTTCCTTGTATTTTGTAAAACATTTACTGAAAAATTTAGTCTGAATCACGTGGAAATTATGCATTGAATAGGCATTTCTAAAAAAATTGAAACATTGTATAAATGGTTAGAAAAACGTGATGACACCAAATAAAAACTTACGGGCATGACACCGGTACTAAACACATGATCTCTAAAACTTAAAACGTGAAATCATATTTTCAAGCATAACATAAAAGTGCAGTTTTAAATAATGACGGGATCTGCAAATCTAATATTTAGAAAGCCAAATATAACTCGAAACTATAACAGACAATATCATCTAAATCTGAGACTGCACAAATCTTAAACTTAGTGAACCTAATGACATGACTCTGAAGTTCAACCCGAATGTAGACAGGAAATGTTTTCGAAATATGAACACACAAGCAGAATCTACAAATGCAACATGTTATATAGGCATGAAAGCATACTTGGGAGTGTAATGTGAAAGGTAACGTGAAAGCATTATGCCATAACCTGACCTGACAAAACCAGATGACAAGTCTCTTATGGTGGCATCACACGAAGATTCTCAAAGTTGCAAGGACGAATACCGAAAGAGAATGGAACTCTAGAGAATTCAGAAAATAGTCAAGTCTTGACTGGACATCACCTATATCTAGCCAACTTCCATAATATATGTCTGGATATATATATTGTAACCTTAAATCTAGTCGGATATATGACAAGTTGTCAAAGAGTGTGCAGATTGTCAATTATTAGAATCATGAGATCTGATTAATATCCAGCCAGATATATATTCGAAATAAATATCCAGCCGGACATGTATCGAGCTGTCAACGAGCGTACAGTTTTTCAATTATTAGAATCACGTACCTGATTAATGTACGACCTAATGTATTTCTCAAAATAAAAAATCGGCCAGACATAGTGTAGAATACGGTTTTCCGCGCGGCGGAAGCATGTTATGCGCCATGATCGACCTTGAAAATTTTTTCTGCCTTTGCCCCTTTTTATCCGAAACTGTCCAGCTTCTTTGGACTTGTCTTGCTTATGTTTTTGATGATTTTTCCTGCTCCGAACAGCAGCCCAAAAACTGAACTATTTTGCACACCAAAAACACCATTTTATGAACGCACAGCTCGCTATTTTTGTGCTGCCTATTCGTTGATTTTTTTGCCACTATTTTGGACAAAATAATGACTCCAGAACAGTCCTAAAATATCCATAAAATTGTCCTTTGTGTTCTAAAAAATTATGGACAAAATCACAACATAATCATAGCAGAAACAAGTGATTAAAGTGGCAGCAATGAGCAGATTTTTCTGCTCACTGCCGAGTGTTGCAAGATGAGAAGTAAAAATATTTTTACGTCAACACCGATTGATCTTCCATGCTATGACTCGTTACCAACAAAACGAAGTGTGGGCTTCACTCACAATCTTGATCTTTAAACTCTTTAGAGAAAAGTTATCACACAAATTATTTTTTCTTTTCTTGTTCTTTCTTTTTCTTTCAACTCTTGAGAGAAAACTAGGAACAATGGTGACTAGGGTTTCTTGGAATGAGATTATGGTAAATAGGAAAATACTTTTCCTATCTATATCTATAGTTTAGGTTATCTAAAAAAAATAACCAAAACTCTTACCCTACCTATGCAAAATTCGGCCAAGAGGCCTTGTAAAAAGGAAATCTTTAATTTTTTAAATATCTTCATAAAGACAAAATCAATTTCCCAAATTAAATATTGTAACTTCCATCTTAATAAAGATGTGAATTTAAAATCAAATTTTAAATCCATTTGTTTCCAAAACTTAATTATATGAAATATATAATTTAATAATTACAATATCTAAAAATATAAAATGTTAAGTGATTATCTTATAATTATTAACATTAAATAAATATCATATATTAAAATTAATATAAGTTCTATGTGTGACAAATCTATTTTTAATCATTTTAATAATATGCTATGAGTCAAATAGTGATGCTATGAGTCATAATTGTCCAACATTAACCCTTTACGAGTATCTCATAATTAGTATCGAGTCAAAATATCTGTTAGACCTCTCTAATTATTTTTAGCTTAAGTACCATTGATTCTCTAATGAACGATTTATTCATAACCATTATGAATAAAAATCTTTCTATTAATAATAGAAAGACTTGAGCGCTCTAATCGTTTAATTACCGAATCAATCCTTAAGAAATATACTCACATACTTCTTGCAAGAAGGAGTGAACTTCATATCTATGTAAAACGTCCCCAGTTACATACCAAAACATGTCCCCAAAATCATTTCTATTTGGGTTCAGTCTTATATGATCACATCATATATGGTACCTCCACTCTCATGTCACCACATGAACGATCCCGGATCAAGGTCATCATAGAATTATAGAATGGACCGCAGCTAAAGATAAACCACAAACAAAGTACCCGTATTGTTTTCTCCCTATGGACTATTTTAGATTACTAACTCCATACTTAAATCATCTTGTGTATAACACTTAGACAATACGTCTGAAGGTATATAATTAATCAAGGGTAAACATGATAATTTAAAATATGCGATTCAAATAAAAAACAATTGATAAATGAACAATGCATCTTTTATTTCATAACAAATTATTCTGTTTACATTACATGAAGCTATATGGCATATATCCCAATAATCTCCCACTTGCACTAGAGCAAATGGGACATGTCACATAATCTTAGACCCTCTAGGTGACCTTCAAACACTTTAGTTGACAAGGTCTTTATAAATGGATCAGCCAAGTTCTATGCGGATGCAATTTTTGTGACAAAAACATCTCATCTCTACACTATCTCCCTGATAAGATGATATTTTCTCTCTATATGCTTTCCCCTTTTATGGCTTCTTGGTTCTTTGGAATTCACCATTGCACTACTATTATCGTAATAAAGTGTGAGTGGTTTATCTATATCTGGAATAACTTTCAGATCTCCCAAGAATTTCTGGAGCCAGGCTGCCTCTTTAACTACTTTACAAGCTGCTATATACTCGGCCTTTTAGGGTAAACATTGATCCAGATGTTGATTTCCTAAAATCGACATCCGACTAAAAATCAGAGTTCGTATACCCCTTAAAGATCATATCCCCACCCGAATACACAAGCATATAATTTCTCGTTCTCTTTAGATACTTCAGAATATGTTTCATAGCCACCCAATGATCTAATCCTGAGTTAGACTGAAACCTACTGACTAGCCCCACTGTAAAATAGATGTCCAGTCTCGTGCATATCAAAGCATACATGAGACAACTAACTACTGAGGCATATGGGATATGTCTCATTTCCTCAAATACTTGAGGTGTCTTAGTAGACTGTTCCTTTGATAAATGAGCTCCATGTCGGAAAGGCAAATTTCCATTCTTGGAATTCTTCATCCCAAATCGTACAAGAATCTTATCGATATAGGATGTTGAGACATTGCTAACAGTCGTCTCTTGCGATCCCGAAAATTCTGGATCCCAAATACATAACTGGCATCTCCTAAATCTTTCATTTGGAATTTTGTAACTAAACAGTATTTCATGTTCGTTAATATTTTTACATCACTCCTAATGAGTAAAATATCATCGACGTACCAAATGAGAGAAAAACTACTTTTTCATCAATGACGTGCTTGTATACACAAGGCTCATCTACGTTCTACTCAAAATTATAAGACTTGATCATGGTATCAAATCTTATTTTCCAAGATCGAGATGTCTGCTTAAGACAATAAATGGACCTTTGCAGCTTGCAAACCTTTTGCTATTAATCTTGGGCTACGAACCCATTTGGTTATACCATATAGATACACTCATCAAGATTTCCATTCAAGGATGCAGTCTTGATGTCCATCTGCCAAATCTCATAGTTATAATATACGACAATGGAGAGAAGACTACAGATATATTTAACATGGTTACTTGCGAGAAAGTCTCCTCACAGCTTGCAAACCTTTTGCTATTACCCCATTCAGGTTGGTCTATAAGTTCCCAGACTGAGTTGGAGTTCTTGACTTCATCTCGAGGTTCATGGCTTTGAGCCATTCTTCTTTATCAGAATCATCCATTGCACTACGATAGGTCAATAGATCATCTACACTGATATACTTACATCTGACGTTGAGATGTAGAAGGTTTTATGTTTCTGTCAACTATTGTTGATAATGGTGTGTTGGTCGAACTAGCAAGTAACTCCTTGAGTAACTTTGAGGTTTGAACTCCCTCATATAGTCCTCCTCAAGAAATGTAGCATTTGTTGACACAAACATTTTATTATCTTTCGAAATATAAAAGAACCCACCCCTAGTCTCCTTAGTATAGCCTACAAATAGGCACACATGAGAACGTGGCTCTAACTTTGTAGTCTTATTTAAGGACATGTGTTGGACACCTCCATATGCGGAAATGTTATAAACTAGCTTTACGACCACTCCACAACTCTAAATGAGTCTTAGGAACAAACTTAGATGGAACTACATTAAGGATATACATCGCTGTTTGTAATGCATATCCCCAGAATGAACTAGGCAGTGAACTGTAACTAAACATAGATCTCATCATGTCTAGCAAGGTCTGATTTCTCCTCTTTGTAATATCGTTCTTCTGTAGTGTTCCAGGTTCTGTGAGTTGGGATATTATCCCATGCTCATCCAAGAATTCCTTGAAATCACTATCAAGGTATTCTCCTTCACGATCAGATCATAGAGTTTTGATCGTCTTACCTAATTGGTTCTCAACATCAGCACGATAATCTTTGAACTTTTCAAAGGTATATGACTTGTGCTACATTAGGTAAATGTACCCATATCTTAAATAATTATCGGCAAATGTGACAAAGTATTCATAACCACCACGAGCTCTTACATTTCTCAGTCCGCAAATGTCTGATGGTTTTAGCTCATGTGGTTGACTGGCTCTTATACCTTTTCCAGTAAAAGGTTTCTTGGTCATCCTTCATTCTAGACAAGATTCGCAGACTGACAAAGTACCAAGATTTAAATGGTTTAAAGCTCTGTTTGCATTATAATCCCTACATACATTTCGGTTTGCATCCATGTCGTGATTTCAAGCTTACTTAATTTAGACCAATAGTCATGCTTAGAAAAGTAGATGAAGACATGATTCATGAACACATTAGATTAAATCCAAACCACCATGGATTGGGTGGTTTGGTTCAACAACAAATGACTCTCATAATATGAGAATATATATATAAAACATATAAATTAAGTTGGAAACATATTTTTTTAACATTCTCCTATCACGCCATGAATATGTCAAGTTAAACACATAAATAATAGTGTAAATAGAGTAATTTAAGTTAAATAGTCATGTCATGTTCTAGCATCATGTTTTCAAGTCACGGTTACACTTTTAGATTATGATTTCATGCTTGTAGGACATTTTATACTTATAGGTCAAATTTATATACTCATGTCATTTCATGTTCTTTCTGTTATGGTTAGTGCTCTGATCACCAATTTTCTTATGTATTTCCCTATAAATACTTATGTAACATTTTATTATGAATAAAATAAACAGTTTCTATTATATAACATCTCTTTTTACATTATAAAGACGTAAATGACCTTTGAATGATTAGTTATGATATTGTTGCAAAAGCGTCGCAACTGACATTGAGTTGTATCATGACGTTGTCATTCTTAGACAGTTCCTGGTAAAGGTTTACACTACTTGGTCAATAAAGTAAACTCGTTGAGACTGGTACATGTCATATATTGGAATCTTAGATTCCAATGGTTTCTCAATGAACCATGAGTCTTGGAGAGTCGTATAGACGTGTAGGTGTTTATAGTGGATAAACACTGAATGACTCACCAAAGATTCTTAATGGATGGTATACCAACATCAATAAGAATCTTCTCGAATTGAGTGAGCATAGTGAATCTTTGACTTGAGATACCACTGTGGATTCCACACTTTGATAACAGTCACGTCACCGATCTATTTAGATCAGACCTCCATCTGTTTGTTGGGTGTGGACTGATACTCAAGATATCATGTGTGTATCAAGAAATGATATGTCAGTTATGTGTACAGAGCATAGGTATTCAATATGGAATTAGCAATCTGTTAAATCCATGAGACCCGTGGTACACTATAGAATTTAGTTCTAAATGTTATTAAGATATTGCAAATAGAAACATCGACGTGATTATATCTATAGAGATTTGATGTTTATATCTATATCTCTGGAATAATCCAGATATATGTGATGAATGGATTATACGTATGCAATGACTTCGACCTGTATGGTTCAGTGACCTGTATGGATAAACATTGAACGACTCACCGAAGATTCTTAATAAATGGTACACCAACATCAATAAGAATCTTCTCGGGTTGAGTGAGCATAGTGATTCTTTGACTTAAGATACCACTGTGGATATATGAGTTATCCTTCATACTTTGATGACAGTCACATCACCAATCTATTTAGATCAAACCTCCGCATGTTCGTTGGGTGTGGACTGATGCTCAAGATATCTCATTCGTATCAAGAAAGGATCTGTCAGTTCTGTGCATAGAGCATATGTATTCAATATGGAATTAGCGATCTGTTAAATGCATGGGCCCGTGGTACACTGTAGAAGTTAGTTCTAAGTGTTATTAAGAGATTGTTAATAGAAACTTCGACGTGATTATATCTATAGAGATTTGACATTTATATCTATATCTCTGGAATAATCCGGATATCTGTGATGGAGGGATTATACATATGCAATGACTTCGACCTGTATGGTTCAGTGAGTTTATCTGTGTTCGTCATAATTTACGGGTGGGTAGATTATGGACACAAAATTGGATTTCGTGACGGATATGCATGAACCTATAGAGTCTCACTAAGGAAATATACTCGTATAGCACTAGGGAAACTTTTATGAATAATATTGATTATTTATAAATCTTTTAACGGTTAAACGAAAGATACACGCAAATGCATCTAATGGTCATTTCCTAATTAATGTGTATTTGTATTTAATGAATGGTTTTATTAAATACACATTAATTAAATATCAAATTGTGATATTTGACATATATCATTTATATATATGTATTTGAATATTTAAAGTAAATATAATAAATATATTAAAAATATTTATATTTAAATAATTATTTAATTATTTAATTGTTAAATAATTAAAGCAATTAAAAATGTAAATATCTTAAGTTATAATTACATTAGGAAATGGCTTTATATGATTGGTTTGACTTGTTGTAATACATTAAATGTTGTAGTGATCAATTACAACAAGTAAACTAAGCTAAAGTAAATTGAAACAAAAAAATATCTAGATATTATTGCTTCCAAAATTCGGCCAAGGCAAGTGGGAAGTATATATTATTTTGTTTCATTTTTCTTTCATTAGGTTAAGCCACCATAACATATTACAAAGAACGTTTGAGAGAAAAGGTTGAAGAAAAAAAGAGAAACCTTAAGCAAAACTTGGAATTTTGTAAGTTTTTCTAATTTTCTTCAATTAAAAAATTATTTCTATGATTCTTGGCTTCAACATGTATTGCTTGGAATTTTCTCTACTCTTTAAGTATGTAATAAAATGGTTGGAAACTTGAATGAAGGATGTTTGTTTGTATATTAATTAAAGTACGCTTATAATTGGTTATTAAGCTGTCTTTTGATTACTTTATAATCAAGTTGTTATTCTAGAGTTGTTAGGCCACTCATTGATGACCTAGAATTTTTCTTGTGTTGTTTCAAAGTGGTGAGACTTAATTGGTGTTGTGAAGATTGAATTAAAGTGTTGAATTTGTTTAATTTTGGTTAATTTATTCAATTTGAAGAATTTGTAAAATTAGGATTCTTAACCCTTTCCAAATTTGAGGCTTTTCATATATGTTTTGTATAATGATGTATATATGATGTATATTAAATTTGGTGTTGATTGGATTTCATCTTGACTTGTTTTGAACAAGATTGGACCAAAATGTAAATATTGGAAAATTAAGAGACCTCTCGGCAATTGTAAAAAAATTTTGAATTTTTGTTGAAATTTTTATTTTGATGTATGAGACATGTATAAATCATTTTGGGATTGATTTGAAATCACTTCAAATTTTATTTGACAATTTGAGGACCAAAATGAACAAAATGCAAACTTTGAGGGGTCATTCGGCAATAATGAAGTAATCTGATTTTTGGGTAAAAAATTCAATTTTTGAGTATTGAGATATTAGAATAAATATTTTTATTTTAGTTACCTGAGAAAATTATTGAAATCGAAAAATTTTGATTTTCCGCGCTCCGCTGTGTTTACCCGGATTTGCCTCTAAAAACCCCCCATCAAAATGGTATCAGAGCGAGTCTGATTCTGAACACTCGATATGATTATGCCTATAAATTCAATGTTTAATTTAATCTTTACTTTATGCATGCATGTGTTTATTTAATTTGCTTAAATAAAGTAAAATCATCTTTTGCGTAAAAATCTCTATTTGTAAATGAGGTTTTATATTTAAATGTATTTGATGCATGTTACTTGGTCCATCTTGTCAATACCGCTAAGGGAAATAAATATGACTATATCCGAGAACGTGCCAAGGTTGTGAGGATATAGCCGGTAGGATATATCTGTACTGGATATATTTTGATATTAGGTAAATTCAAGCGAAAGTGAAATCCTGAACGTGCCAAAGCTGTCAGGGTTACGCAAGTATCTTGAATTTATCATTGACAAGTTTAACCTTGGTACACCTCCTTGTGAACGTGTCAAAGCTGTCACAATGAGAAACGACCAGGACCGAAATCCCAGGAGTCACTATTGAGTGATCGACAATGAGTTGTCTACCTAATGAATATACGTAGGCGAGAACGTGTCAAAGCTGTGAGCTGAAATATATTCATAGGAATCCTCCTTTCACTATTTATTTGATTTGATTATCGCATGTTTTGTATTCTGCCTGGGGATTATAGTTTTGCATGAAATAGTGAGACAGGCATTTTTAGATTAAAAATCATGATCTATTTAATGTTTTATGATATTATATGAAAATGTTTTATCTACTAATCATTTATTCGCTATTTATTTGATAGATCTGCGATGGCGGCACCTTTGAACAACCCATTTGCTCCTATATTTGATACGAATAAGCTTAAGGGTGGGGAAAACTTTACGGACTAGTATATGGATTTGAGGATTGTCCTCGGATCCGAAAAGCTGGGATATATCTTGGAAGGTCCATTACCCCTTGCTATATTTGAAGATGCATCACTGATGAGTGGTAATTACATCACTTATTCCCACTCATTTAGCCTAATGTTTTGTATTGTTTCTCTAATTTTATGAACGTTTTGATGTGTTTTGTTGTTATTTTGCAGATAAATAAAGTTTGGAAAGCACTGGAGGCAATTTGGGGCAAAAACGGACAAAAATGTGTCAACATGGATATTTTGGTCTTTAACGCGTCGCGACGCCAAGAAGCCCGCGTCGTGACGCCCAGGATGCGCCGAATGTGCTAACATGCGCCGTCTGCCACGTGTCAAAATCTGATAGGTTGGACTTGCTAACTTGCGCCGGATCTTGCTAACGTACGCCGTCCATGCTAACATACGCCGTATGCCACGTGTCATCACCTCATTGGACCACCCAAATCGCGTGCCACGTGTCGCCTTTCTATTGGACAGAATAATCAACGAATCAGAGCATGCCACGTGTCACCATTCTATTAGACCGAATTTACACCCAATCACAAGCTGACACGTGGCACGATTTCATTGGACCGCATCGCCAGCCAACCAGAGCGTGACACGTGTCACCAATTATTTATTTGACATAATGTGGCACCGCCTATATGGCTGGTCTTTAGGTGATAGGTAATTACCGCCTATATGGCTGGTTTATGTTCAAATACTATTACCGCCTTTATGGCTGGTCGGACTTAATTTGACTTAATAAGGAATACCGCATTTATGGCTGGTCGGTAATATCATGTTTAATTTATGTATTATATTAAGGGAGATATCTAAATTATAAATAGTAAAAGTGGATCCCCAACCCCTAGCATTTTATTTTCATTCTAGGGAAGTGATGAAACACAATACACACACTTAATAATTGATTTTCTTTTTATGGGTAGTTCTTTAGTTTGTTTATCGAGTCTTAAGCTTAATGCGTCTTGTTAACTGGCAATTAATAAGATTGATGGGGTAAATCTAAAATGAACTAGACATAGGGATTTTAGGTTTCAGCCTTAGATTCAATAGCCCACGATCTTCCTTGAGGATAGATAACCCTTTAATAGATTTCCTTACAGGATAGACATATACCTGTCGGGCGGGGGTAGCCATAATTGGAACTTAAACTTAATGAATCCAGGTAATTTGGTTGACATAGGAATATGGTTCAATTGGGTTATACTGGGTATTTGCGTCTGACCATCGGAAGAGGCTTTTGCATATTTTCATGTTCCAGGTTAACAAATTAATTTATTACACATAAATAAGAGAATCAATTCATCTTTATAATAATATTGTGTGGAGTCACGACCCTAGATCTTTTGAGTCTTTTATTTATTTTCCTTAGTATTTTCTTTTGCTTATTTTATTTTTATTTTTATTAAGCAATTCCACATTCAACCAACCAAAGCAATCAAATCCCTTCTCCCTATAATTAGATACCTGTAAACAAATAGATTCAATAATTAATAACAACAGTAGGAATTAAGTCCTCGTGGGATCGATATTTTTATACTACTTGAACGATACGTGCGCTTGCGTTATACGCGTGTGTTTGCACCGGTCAATCACCTGAATAGATTAAGACTTTTCGTAAATGGAAAGATGATTATTTAAAGGTTAAATCATTCATTCTCAGTTCTCTTTCTTCTGAGCTAAAGAGGCAATACTTTGAGATGCATAATTCTTATAGCATGAAGACACAACTTCGTGAATCGTTAATGAACCAGGAACAGGTCGTGGTTCATAGAGTTGCAATGGAATTGTTCCATTCTAAATGATGAGGGACAGGCTGTGAGCACACATGTGCTTCATTTTATCGATTTGATCGAGTAATTGAGGCGCATTGATTTCCCTCTCAATGATACTCTAGGACGGAGTGTCATACTTGGTTCACTCTCGGTGTTGTATCATCAGTTTGTCATGTACTTCAACATGAATGGGATTCACTGCACTTACCATGAGTTGCACATGATGCTTCTCACAATGGAGGAGGATTTGAAGAAGAGAGTGCCGACTCACCTTCCGAAACCCACTTCATTTTCCGCTTCTTCCAACTCCAAGTCGAATGGGAAGAACACAAAAGGAAAGAAGAAGAAAGGTTTCAATTTTCCTCTGCAGGCTAAGGTAGCGAAGCTCAATAGAGCTTCTGAAGATAAATGCCGCCACTACCAGAAAGTCGAGCAGTGGAAAAAAAACTATCCAGACTACCTCGAACGGATAAGGAAGGAAATAGCATCGACATCAAGTACTTTTATTTTTCCTATTACTGATATCTCATTGGCTTGTGAAGTTATGACGTCTAATTGGATTTTAGATTCTACTTGTCCTATTCACATTTGCAATTCGTTGCAAGTGTTGACGGAAAGTAGACGGCTGAAATCTAGGGAGATGCAGTTGCGATTCAGGAGTGACAACTCTATCGATGTAGTTGTTGTGGGCTTATGCGAGATTCCCCTACCCAGTGGGAGACTTTTTTTGCATGACTACTATTTTATGCAAGGATGTGTGGCGAATATTATGTCACTTTTTGTATTAGATACTAAAGGATATAATGTAAATATTAAGAACCATTCTTTAAATTTATATAATAGAAATAATATTCAAATCTTTTGTTGTCCAAATGAGCATAATCATTATATATTGTGTACCTCACAAGATATCTTTAATACTGGAATTAATAAATGTAAACAATCCGATATAAATAATATTGAACTATGGCAAATAAGGTTGGGTCATATAGGCGTGAAACGCCTAACCCAGTTGGTTAGGAATGGTTTGATTCATGATCTCACCATTGAACCCTATCCAACTTGTGAATCTTGCATTCAGGGTAAAATGACCAAAACCTCATTTTCAGGTGTAGGACATCGTGCCACTAACCTATTGGAACTCATACATTCTGATGTTTGTGGTCCCAATAGTCTGTTGGAAAATTATGACCCATAGCATCACTCTTTGTACAGATCACGGTGATGTTGTACAAATTAACTATGTGACAAAGGAGATTGCACTCTTATCATTTGTGATTAGATCACCTAGATGTATAAATGATGAGAGGTTCCTATGATTTGTTCCTGGACAGAGAATGATATGAGACAGTATCAGTCCACGAAGGATAAATCATTAAATATCCCTAGTCAGAGTATTATCGAGATTGGACATCGATAAATACGTAAAAGACTAGTATTACACTTGTACGTGTTGTGAGAGCATAACGGCATAGTTCTCATATATTTGGGTATAGGATACTCATGCAAGTGTAATAGGAGGTTGTGTTTTACCGATGGTACGGGAAATAGCTTCGCTCTGGATAGACCCCCTCGGAATTCCATTGGTAGTATGACTACGTGTCTATGGAAGTCCGAAATCAGGGTAGGTGTATTTGGTCTTAACCTGAGACTTGCACTGCTAATACATACGAAAATCAATATACTTTGGTTGAGGTCGTCCAGGGCTTTAACCGGTTTTGTGTACGCCAATACTGGGTATATTGAGAATCGTAGTGTGTTGGGTGTGATGTCAAGACGGAAGTGTCACTCCAGTCATATGGAGTTGATGATCGCGCAAGGATACAGAACTGGCTCTCTATATAATATTGCAACCATCGGGATAATATGACTTGGTGATTAGTGGTAAATCTCTCACTATTTCCCACTCATTTAACCTAATATTTTGTATAGTTTCTTGAGTTTTGTGAACGTTTTGATGTGTTTTGTGTTATTTTGTAGATAAATAAAGTTTCAAGACATTCTGGAGGTGATTTGGGCCAAAACAGTGAAAATTGGACAAAAAAGGCATTTTTTGTAAATTGTCCGCGTCGCGCCGCCAAGACGTTCCACGTCACGACGTCAAAAATACGCCGAACAGTGCTAACGTGTGCCGGGTCCACAAATCAGAATCTGAGAAAAGTTTGACTTTGCTAACGTGCGCCGTGCCACGTGTCACCATCACATCCGATCTGCTAAAATACGCCGTACCACATGTCAGCATCCTACAGTGCCGACAGTCATCATCGCCACGTGTGCCACGTGGCATCCTACATGTCTCCATGTGATCAGCCACGTCAGCAAGTCAACAAGTCAACATTGCCACGTGTCGTGCCACATCATCATCAGCCAATCAGGAAGTGCCACGTGTCACAATCCTACAGTGCCGACAGTCTCTTTCCCACGTGTCGCCACGTCATCGCCACCTCACCGCCACGTCAGCGCCACGTCAGCATCAATAATTGAGTATCTAATCCTTATCTGACACGTGGCGGATAAGAATCTCATCGACCAATCAGAAGCCGCCACGTGTCACAATAATTGAAGCCCAACCACTCTGCCACGTGTCACTTTATCAGCTTATCCAGAATCTTCAAACCGGCGAACCAGAGCGTGCCACGTCGACAAAAGCTGGCGTAGTGACGCTGAGACCTCCTGATTTTTTTCTTTCTTTGCAGGAATCACTGGAACAACAAGGAGCAAAAAGGTGGCACGAGCACTGAATAGAACAAAACTCTTTTTGCCACTTTACCGTTGGAAGAGACCTTTCAAAAGCAACGCTCACGAGATTGTCTTTAATCGGACATCCAAAACGACATTGAAACCTCCTTAACAGTTGAATTTCAGTCACGTCTGGCTGAAGACGAAAAATTTAACGCTAGCAGGAAGGCAACCCATGCAATTTGTAATATTTGTTTTCATATTTTGTGTGAAATTTTTAATTTTGTGTATTATTTTTGTAGGGAAAGGCACAAACGAAGCATTTTAAGACAGAAGGAATTGTGTTTGGCAATCAAAGATGAGAAACAATTCATTAGCGATGGCTGAGTAAGGAATGAAATCTTGAGACGCATCCTAATGAATTTATACTAAGCGAGTGGCGTATTGCGTACACAATTCTGTTGCCTTAATTATTGCTTTGATTCGCTTTTCTGTTGTAATTATCTTTATTTTCGTAGACAGGATCCATACTTTTTGACCTTTCACGATTTCTTTTGTTGTTTAGCTAACAATCGTCCTTTGGAAGATACTAGTGCTATTATTACTCACCATTTTTCAGGTACTATAAATTCAGCCCGTCATTGCTCTTTTGAAGGCATCCAGAGTTGAGAAAGAAATACATAAAAAATGGAAGCCACTTCAAGAAGACGAGTTGAAAACATCTGTTTGTTTTGCGGTACTAGTGTTGGTACTAAGCCACATACGTAGAAGCAGCACAGGAATTGGGTCGAGTCTTAGCTGCAAGGAATATGCACTTAATATATGGTGGAGGCAATCTTGGACTTATGGGGATCGTTTCAAAGGCTGTACAGGAAGGAGGCAGTCATGTTTTGGGAATCATCCCAAAACCCTTGGCAGAGGCAAATCTTATTAGATCATCAAACGGAGAGGAACTGATCGTGCCAGGTATGTCTGAACGACTGGTAGAAATGATTAACCGTGCTGATGCTTTTATCGCTTTGCCAGGTGGCTTGGGTACATTGGAGGAAATTTTTATAGTTCTATCTTGGACGAACCTGAACATACACCGGAAACCGCTTGTACTACTCAACGTTTATGGATTTTATGATTTTCTTTGTGTGTTTCTTGATGATGCTCGGAGAAATAGGTTCGTGTCAAAACCTTTGAAAGAACTCATCTTCACTGCCAGAACTGCTCCGGATCTAATAGACCAACTCATAGCCTATGAACCACGAGTTGACCCTATCCTTTCAAAGATAAATTGGTCCGAGGACGATCGTGGTAAGAAGCGTAGGATTAATCTGGATCTTAACCTTTAATTTCTTGTAGAATTTCATCTAACCAGGTATTATCTTCTAAACTCTTCTACTATTGTTTAAGACATTGGGGACAATGTCTAATTTAGGTTTGGGGGAGGGAATTAGTTGATTAGTACCTTGTTTTTAGTTTGTATGTTGTTTTTATTTTTAGTCCAAAATTTTCGAAAAATACAAAAAAAAAATTTGAAAATTTTCAAAAATTACAAAAATATTTTGTGTTTTTTTGTTTTTAATTTGACTAAAAAGGTGAAATTGTTAAGAGATAGATGAGTAAGGAGTTTCCACTCCTGAGACGTATCTCAAACCTATTTCGAAACAAGTTAATTTTTGTTTATTTCATTTTGAATTATTTAATTTGTGAATTCTCCATAAAATGGACTAAAAGGAATCTTCATATGTTCAGTTAGCAGATATTATCAACATATATAGTAACATACGGACATGAGCTAAAATTGAAAAGTTTGTAATATTCAATACTCTAGTTTAATTGGAGGAACATCTCAAAAAAGCAATGGAGTAAAAAAAAAAAACGTCTGAGATCCGAGTTATTAAGTCTGTTAGGGTGTTTTAACACCTAGTGCCCTAAAACCAACTGGTTTGGGAGTCACTGGCCCAAAGCTCGTTACATGGATCGAAGATGCTGCAAAAATATATATATTTGAAGTCTGAGTAATTAAGTCTGTAGGGGTGTCTTAACACCTGGTGCCCTAAAGCCAACTGGTTTGGGAGCCACCGACCCAACACTCGCTACATAGACGGAAGATATTGTATATAAATAAAAAATAGAGAAAAAAATCAAAAAAAAAAAAAGAAAAATCAGAAAATGAGAAAAATTATTCCATTGCTGCAAAAAGGTGTGAAATCTGATAGAACTTTAGGACAAAAATATTACTCTCTTATCAACTGCACTTATGACTGTTGTGGGCAAAAAATAAGGTGTTTAATATTATGTTGGTTGTGTATATGGAGAATGGTAAAAATAATCGGAGAATTTACTTATTCAGTAATTTAGAATAAAACAAAACAACTAGTAACTTGGAGTAGAAGTTTCACCTGATTAGTCACTAACTTCTTTATTCTCTTTTCGCTTGTCTTTTTGCTTTTATGTGCATTAGTTTTACTACCTTTTTACTTTTGTAAAATGTTTGTGGGAATCATTGCTGTAAACCCTCACGAGACTACAACTCGTCCACTAGGGACACCTAGGGGTTTAAAGGCTTGTTGCATACGCTAAATGCAACCGTGATCCCTACGAAAGTGGCTTAGTTAATTTATTTATGTTATTTTATATTATGTTTTGCTCGAGGACTAGCAAAATGTTAGGTTTGGGGGTGTGATGAGTGGTAAATCTATCACTATTTCCCACTCATTTAACCTAATAGTTTGTATAGTTTCTTGAGTTTTGTGAACGTTTTGATGTGTTTTGTGTTATTTTGTAGATAAATAAAGTTTCAGGACATTCTGGAGGTGATTTGGGCCAAAACAGTGAAAATTGGACAAAAATGGCATTTTTTGTAAATTGTCCGCTTCGCGACGCCAAGACGTTCCGCGTCGCGACGTCTAAAATGCGCCGAACAGTGCTAACGTGCGCCGGGTCCACAAATCAGAATCTGAGAAAAGTTTGACTTTGTTAACGTGCATCGTGCCACGTGTCACCATCACAGCCGATCTGATAAAATGCACCGTGCCACGTGTCAGCATCCTACGGTGCCGACAGTCATCATCGCCACGTGTGCCACATGGCATCCTACGTATCTCCATGTCATCAACCAGATTGGTCGGTTGGTAAAATAATATATTCACTATTTAAAATATTGACTTAAAAAGGATACCGCCAGATTGGTCGGTTGGTAATTCATTTTAATATGGTTTAAACCTTACTAATCAGGATACCGCCAGATGGTCGGTCGGTGGTATTAGTTTTGATTCCGCCTTTATGGCTGGTTGGACTTAATTTGACTTAATCAGGTTACCGCCTATATGGCTGGTTGGAAAAAGAATCACAAGTTTATATATTATTTTATGGGAGATATCTAAATTAGTAGTAGTAAAAGTAATTCCTTTTACCTTTGCATTTTATTTTATTTTACTTTTCAGTTTTACTTTATGTCTTTTACTTTTCAGTATTTTTACTTTATGTCTTTTACTTTTAAGTTGTTACTAGCCCTAGTTATGTGTTAGTTATCTGGGGTTGTGATGAATTTTAATATCACCGGTTTATAAGGGGTTATTTTATAGTTTCGGTAATTTAAAGGTTTACTTATTAAGTCGTAAGCTTAATTCTTCTTGTTGTTTGATCACCAATAAGATTGATGTGGTAAATCTAAAATGAACTAGACATAAGGATTTTAGGTTTCAGCCTTAGACTTAATAGCTCACGATCTTCCTTGAGGATAGATAACCATTTAATAGATTTCCTTATAGGATAGGAATATACCTGTCGGGCGGGGGTAGCGATAATTGGAACTTAAACTTAATGAATCCAGATAATTTGGTTGACATAGACATATGGTTCAATTGGGTTAAATTGGGTATTTGCGTCTGACCATCGATAGAGGCTTTTGCATAATTTAGTGTTCCAGGTTAGTAAACTGATTTATTACACAAACATAAAATAATCACTTCATCTTTTAAAAGATATTAGAAGGATTCACAACCCTAGATCTTTGTGTCTTTTGTTATTTTCCTTAGTATTTTCTTTTGTCTTTTTGTTTATTTATTTATTTTGTAAAACCACTTTCAACCAATCAAACAATCATTCTATTCACCCTCAATTGGATATTTGTAAATAAATAGATTCAATAATTAATAACAACATTAGGAATTAAGTCCTCGTGGGATCGATATTTTTATACTACTTGAATGATACGTGCGCTTGCGTTATACGCGTGTGTTTACGCCGGTCACTTGGTCATGATTATCCGATTTTAAAGAGACTAGTTGCTCGTTATCCGATATATGCTTCGTACGGGGCAAACATTGTACCAGCCCCAGGCCTCGCATGTGATCATCTGATACTGGACAGAAAAACGCAATACTATGTATACTACGCCTGATACAGATCCTTTATTCCTGTAAGGATATTTCCGAAGAATTGGGTAGGCATGGCACTTTGCTAGAAGCCAACCTTGTCTTGTAAATCGGTATAAACGTAGTATGAGGTACTTACATGTTCGGATAGTCCGACGACCGAATTTACTACCAACATATCCGAGGATCTCATGGGTCACTTCCCAAAGATTCACCGATGATGTATGACTCGCACTTTTAATTATTCTAGGATTAATTACGGAGATATTTTATCTGGGATAAAATATCAATTAAAGAGAGAGAACGATTAATTTGGAATTAATCGATAAATTAATATATTTGATATATTAAACGAAATTGGATTTCGACGCAGAATTAAAATTAGATTTTAATTCGGGCGAGCGAATTAATTTAGAATTAATTCGTTAGCGACGTGAATAGTGATTTCGCTAGGCGTAATCATTTAATTACGACGCAACGAAAAATTAGTTAATTTGGAATTAGCGAACCCGAGCCCGAGATTATTTGCGAGCGCATTCACATTTCAAATTTGAGTACGGCACGTCAAATCAAGCGTCAAATCGCTAGTCGCATCTAGCGTCACATCAAGCATCAAATCATGTCACTTTGAGTGATGTGACAATTGATTGGATTGATTGATTGATGTGATTGATTGAGTTGATAGATGTGACTTGATGTTGGTGGTTGAAAGCATTTATGCTTGACTTTTGGAAAGAGAAAAATATATAATTAATTTTGGAAATTAATGTTTGTGTATTAGATACACCTTTCTCCAACAAAAGACATAACTCTCTCTTTCTTCTTCACTCCCTCTCTCACGTCATTTTCTTTTTCTTAAAGCAGTGAACTATCAATGATGGAAAGAAAAAAAAAAGGAAGCAAAGTGTGATTTTGTGGCAAAATCGAGAGTGCTAGCACACTCCAAGATCAATGCGAAGGTGATAGGGAAGTCCACCCATGAGCTGGGAACCGTTCGACGAAGCTTGGAGCTTGACGAAGGACCCAAACGGAGGCCAAACCAGTGAGCAATAACAGCCCACTGCCGTGACAGTTCAAGGAGGAAGAATTTTGTTTTGTTGCCTCCGCGTCGCTCAACCGCTCGATGTAAGTATTCTGCGACTTCTCGAATGTATTAACTTATGTTTCATGCTTGATTTGTGATCCTTGGGACCCTTATATTTTCCAACATAGTCAAACTGCTTACAATGATTTATGAGGATGCTTCTCACAGCGGAGGAGGATTTGAATAAGGGAGTGCCGACTCGCCTTCTGAAACCCAATTCATTTTCCGCTTCTTCGCACTCCAAGTTGAAGGGGAAGAAGATAAAAGGAAAGAAGAAGAAAGGTTTCAATGTTCTTCCACAGGCTAAGGTAACGAAGCCCGAGAGAGCTTCTGAAGATAAATGCCACCACTACCAGAAAATCGAGCACTGGAAAAGAAAATATACAGACTACCTCATACGGATAAGGAAGAAAAGAGCATTGACATCAAGTACTTTTATTTTTTTCATATTATTGATATCTCATTGGCTTGTGAAGCTAAGACGTCTAATTAGATTTTAGATTCTGCTTGTCCTATTTACATTTGCAATTCATTGTAAGTGTTGACGGAAAGTAGACGGCTGAAATCTAGGGAGATGCAGTTGTGATTCGGAAGTGATGACTCTCTAGATGCAGTTGTAGTGGGCTTATGCGAGATTCCCCTACCCAGTGGGAGACTTTTGTTGCATGACTGTTATTTTGTGCCAGGATGTGTGGCGAATATTATGTCACTTTTTCTATTAGGTACTGAAGGATATAATGTAAATATTAAGAACTGTTCTTTAAATTTATATAATAGAAATAATATTCAGATCTTTTGTTGTCCAAATGAGCATAGCCATTATATATTGCGTACCTCACAAGATATCTTTAATACTGGAATTAATAAACGTAAACAATCTGATATAAATAATACTGAACTGTGGCACATAAGGTTGGGTCATATAGGCGTGAAATGCCTAACCCAGTTGGTTAGGAATGGTTTGATTCATGATCTCACCATTGAACCCTATCCAATTTGTGAATCTTGCATTCAGAGTAAAATGACCAAAACCTCATTTTCAGGTGTAGGACACTGTGCCACTGACCTATTGGAACTCATGCATTCTGATGTATGTGGTCCCATGAGTCAAACTGCTTACAGTGATTTATGAGGATGCCTCTCACAGCGGAGGAGGATTTGAAGAAGGGAGTGTCGACTCGCCTTCCGAAACTCACTTCACTTTCCGCTTCTTCCCACTCCAAGTCGATGGGGAAGAAGATAAAATGAAAGAAGAAGAAAGGTTTCAATGTTCCTCCATAGGCTAAGGTAGCGAATCCCGAGAGAGCTTTCGAAGATAAATGCCACCACTACCAGAAAATTGAGCACTGGAAAAGAAAATGTCTAGACTACCTCGCACGGATAAGGAAGAAAAGAGCATCGACATCAAGTACTTTTATTTTTCCTATTATTGATATCTCATTGGCTTGTGAAACTATGACGTCTGATTAGATTTTAGATTTTTCTTGTCCTATTCACATTTGTAATTCGTTGTAAGTGTTGACGGAAAGTAGACGGCTGAAATCTAGGGAGATGTAGTTGCGATTCGGAAGCGACAACTCTCTAGATATAGTTGTAGTGGGCATATGCGAGATTCCCCTACCCAGTGGGAGACTTTTGTTGCATGACTGCTATTTTATGCCAGGATGTGTGGCGAATATTATGTCACTTTTTCTATTAGGTACTGAAGGATATAATGTAAATATTAAGAACCGTTCTTTAAATTTATATAATAGAAATAATATTCAGATCTTTTGTTGTCCAAATGAGCATAGTCATTATATATTGCGTACCTCACAAGGTATCTTTAATACTGGAATTAATAAACGTAAACAATCTGATATAAATAATACTGAACTGTGGCACATGAAGTTGGGTCATATAGGCGTGAAACACATAACCCAGTTGGTTAGGAATGGTTTGATTCATGATCTCACCATTGAACCCTATCCAACTTATGAATCTTGCATTCAGGGTAAAATGACCAAAACCTCATTTTCATGTGTAGGACATCTTGCCACTTACCTATTGGAACTCATACATTCTGATGTATGTGGTCTCATGAGTCAAACTGCTCACAGTGGTTTTTCTTACTTCGTTACCTTTACCGATGATGTGTCACGGTATGGTTATGTTTATTTGATGAAATATAAATCGGAAACCTTTGAAAAGTTCAAAGAATTTCGGAATGAAGTTGAAAAATAGATTGGTCAATATATTAAATGCCTTCGATCTGATCGAGGCGGTGAATATATGAGTGTATAGTTCACTGATTATTTAAAGAAGAATGGGATTCTCGCTCAATATACTCCTTCGGGCACTCTACAGCACAATGGAGTCTCAGAGAGGATAAATCGGACATTATTGGATATTGTCCTATTACTTATGAGTTTATGCTCTTTTAACTGTCGCTCATATCCTGAATAAGATTCCTTCCAAAGCTATTCCTACGACTCCGTATGAGATATGGATCAGTAGGAAACTGAATCTTAGTTATGTTAAGATTTGGGGTTGTCCTGCATACGTTAGGATGGCTCAGCAGAATAAGATTTTTCCTCGAGGGCAAAATTTTAGGTTTGTTGGACATCCTTAAAATACGAAAGGATATTTGTTCTATGATACCGAGCATCGAAATGTGTTCATAACTCGCTTTGCAAAATTTCTAGAGATAGAATTTTTTTTGAAGGTGGTGATCATAGACAAGTTAAACATGATTAAGTACAACCTGAGACCAACGAACGAACGGAGGAACCTGAAGTTCAAGAAGATGAAGAACCTTCAATACACACACTTCGTAGGTCACAAAGGGTACTAGACCTTCTGAACGCTTGTATTTGATACAAGAAAAGAGCCTCGATGTTCTCTTATTTGAAGAGACTGACTCTTTTACCTATAGAGAATCGATATTGGACATCGACTTCATGAAGTGGCAAGACGCCATGAAATCCGAGTTAGACTCAATGCATGAGAATCAAGTTTGGAACTTGGTTTCGCTTCATAAAGGAATTATTCCTATAGGTTGTAAATGGATTTACAAAAGGAATCGCGGACCTGACAGAAAGGTTGAAATCTTTAAGGCCCGAATGATAGCTAAAGATTACTCGCAGCGACTTGGTGTCGACTACGATGAAACTTTTTCGCCAGTTGCGATGCTAAAGTCTATAAGGATTTTGTTTTCTATTATCGCTTACCATGATTACGAGATTTGGTAAATGGATGTCAAAACGGATTTTCTAAATGGATTTCTTTATGAAGAAATCTATATGGAACAGCTAGAGGGTTTTGCATCCAGCGAGAACTTGAGCATGGTATGCAAGTTTAAGAAGTCCATTTATGGACTTAAACTGGCTTCACGAAGTTGGAATCTTTGATTCGACGAGATAATCAAATTTTCTAGTTTTCTCAAGAATTCGGAAGAATCCTGTGTGTATAAAAAGGCTTGTGGGAATATGGTTGTGTTTTTAATTCTCTATGTTGACGACATCCTGATCATTGGGAATGATATCGAGATGATGCAAGGCGTCAAAGCTTACCTCTGTAAGAATTTCTCCATGAAGGACCTGGGTGAAGTTTCTTTTATCTTAGGTATAAAACTCTATATATAGAGAGAAAGGAAGCTTATTGGGTTATGATGAGCGGAAAATATATCAATATTTACCACCCCTTTTACTTAATATTTTATTTAGTTTCTCGGGTTTGATGAACGTTTTGATGTGTTTTAGTTTATTTTGCAGATAAAATAATATTGGGACATAATGAAATCATTTAGGACGAAATGTGGTTCAAATAAGGGAAAAAATTGGACTTGACATATTAATTTTGGAGATTGGAAACTTGAAAGGGCGTTTCAACGAAATACAGTTTTGGAAATTCCAGTTTTGCGCATCTGTCATATGTTAGGCATAAAGTTTTACTCCGATATCGGATTGAGCTGATTCAAGTTCCAGATTAAAGAAGACTCAAATATCTACAACTGTGAAAGACAAAATAATTTCGAATTCTGAAGATTTCATGCCCGAAATTGATGAACCATCCAAAGTGTGTTGTGTGTAATTATTAAAGACAGTTTCAATCATTTTCAAAGCAAAAAATAAATTAATAAATAAATAATAAAAATTATCAAATCACCACCAAACATGATAAGAAATTAGTGGAGCAATTAATAATGGATTTGGTGGAGCAATTAGTGGAGCAATTAATAATGGATTTGGTGGATGATTTGATGGAGGCAAAATTTGCATATAAATACCAAGACATTTCATTTGTAAATCCATAATTTCTTCTAAGGAATTCCTTAAGAATAATAAGAATATTGTATCTTTTTTGTTTATTTACAGCTTTCAGTAATTAATTTCCGCTTTCGCACTTTCTTTTCTTTACTTTTCAGTTTTTACTTTCCGCAATTTACTTTTACGCACAGTACTTTTCTTTCTTTAATTTTCAGTTTTTACTTTTCAGTAATGATGAGGTAACTCCCCTTTACTGGGGTAAAAGGTAAAACTTTTATTACTAATATTTAGATTAATCTCCCTTAATTATAATATATAAACTAGTTAAAACCTGACTTAATGAGGATACCGCCATATTGGTCGGTTGGAAATTATTTAAATTGGTTTTAACCTGACTAAATTGGATACCGCCTGATTGTCGGTTGGTAATTAATTATTAATTTGACTTAATCTGGATACCGCCTATATGGCGGGTTGGTAATTATCATGCAAAGTTAATATATTATATTAAGGGAGATATCTAAAATAGAAGTAATAAAAGTGGATCCTTTTACCTCAGCATTTTCTTTTATTGTACTTTTACTTTATTTACTTTTCAGCAATTTACTTTCAGCATTTACTTTTTAGCAATTTACTTTCAGCAATTTACTTTAAGCATTTACTTTTCAGTAATTTACTTTCAGCATTTACTTTTCAGCATTTAATTTTCAGTATTTAATTTCAGCATTTACTTTCCGTCATTTACTTTTCAGCAATTTATTTTCAGCATTTTACTTTATGTCTTTTATTTTATTTAAGTTTTTACTAGCCCTAGTTATGTGTCGTAACTAAGTTAGTTATCTGGGGTTGTGATGAATTCTAATATCACCGATTTATAAAGGGTTATTTTATAGTTTTGGTAATTTAAAGGTTTACTTATTAAGTCTTAAGCTTAATGCGTCTTGTTAATTGTCCACTAATAAGATAGATCTGGTAAATCTAAAATAAACTTGACAAAGGAATTTTAGGTTTCAGCCTTAGACATAATAGCCCACGATCTTCCTTGAGGATAAATAACCCTTTAATAGATTTCCTTACAGGATAGACATATACCTATCGGGTGGGGGTAACCATAATTGGAACTTAAACTTAATGAATCCAGGTAATTTGGTTGACATAGACATGTAGGGGTTTTTAGGGGCAGAATCCGGTAACGCAGCGGAAGCGGCGGAAGATCGTATCTTCCGATTTCAAAACTTTTTCTCGGATTAATTAAATAAACATATTTATTTAATATTCCAATAATCAAATTATGAAATAAAATTCAATAAATCATATTTAGGTGAATTTACCAATTACCCTTACTTTGGTATTTTGTCCATTTTAGTCCGAAATTGATCTAATCAATTTTGAATGATTCTAAATCATTTCTAAGATGAACTTAGCATGTTTAAAACATCAAAACACCAAAAGCAACAAAATCCCCAATATTACATCCTTGGCCGAATGCTCCCTAAGGGGTGCCATTTGTGCACTTTGTCATTTCATGCATCAAAACACATCAAGATGTAATCCAATGAACATGAAACTTTATATGCATCATATACACATCCAAATACACAACATATATGAAAATCCCCAATTTGGAATTGGTCAAGAACCCTAATTTTTCAATTTCCTCAAATTGGACAAATTAGACCAAATTGGTTAAATACAATACTTCAATCATGTTTCTTCCATCCAATCAAAGTCTCAACACAATGAAACAACTCAAGATCAAATCTAGGTCATCTAAGAGTGGGTCAACAACTCTAGATTAGCAACATGGTTTCCAAAACCTTAAAAGAAAGCTTATAACTACAATAGTCACAACCTTCCTTCATCATACATGCTCAACACTTCCATCAAAACTTCCATCAACAAAAACACATGGAATAAAGAAATAAATAACCTAAGAACATCATATGTTAAAGCCTAGATCCTAAGGAACATTTTCCTTTCTAATAGCAAGTTGGAAAAACTCACTAAAATCCAAGCTTTCTTTGATTTCTTCTTTCTTTCTTTCTCACAAGCTTCCTTTGCTTCCATTAATGGAGTTTTTCTTTAAAGTGTATTAGGTTAGTAAATGAAAGTGAAATGAAAACAATATATACTCATTCATTTAAGCCTTGGCCGAAAATACCTAAGCCAAATGCAATGGTATTAATTTCAATTTGCATTTCAAATTCATTTGATTTACTTTAATAAATATCTAAAAACCTTTTTAAAGATATTTCTATAAAGTCAATAATGGCAACCATGAAAAATATAACTCTTATATTTATATGGTCATGGCCGAAATTTAACCAAAAATAAAGGAAATGGATATTTCAATTTTAACAATTAAAACAAATATCCAAGGAAGTCAAATCCAATTTGACTACCTTTTCCTTTAATGTAAAGTCAAACATTTACACTTATAATCATTTCCTAACTTTATCATTTGGTGATATATTTATATTTTAATTATATTAATCATTTAACAATTAAATAATTAAATAATTAATTAAATATAAATATATCAAATATATGTATCATATTTACTTTAAATATCTCAAATACATATTTTGATGATATAAGTCAAATACCTTTATTTGACCATTTATTAATGTGTATTTAATAATATCATATATTAAATACAAATACACATTAATTAGGAAATGACGGTTCGGCCCGTTCGCATGTATTTTTCGTTTAACGATTAAACGATTTATAAATAATCATCATTATTCATAAATGTTGCTCTAGTGCTCTACGAGTATGTTTCATTATTGAGACTCTCTAGATTCAGGTATATCCATCACGAAATCCAATTTCGTGTCCATAATCTATCCACCCGTAGATTATGACGATCACGGATAAACGAGCTGAATCATACAGGTCGAGGTCATTGCATACGTATAATCCCTCCGTCACAGGTATCCAGATAATCCTAGAGATATAGATGTAAACGTCAAATCTCTATAGGTATTATCTCGTCGACGTATCTATTAGCAATCTCTAAATAACACTCAGAACTTACTTCCGATGTATACTGTGGCCACAGATTTAACAGACTGCTAATAATATATGGACTACCTATGCTCTGTACACAGAACTGACGGATCTTATCTTGACACACATGGGATATCCTGAGGATCGATCCACACCCAACGAACAGGCGGAGGTATGATCTAAATAGATCGGTGACGTGACTGCCATCTAAGTGTGGAGGATGTCTCATACATCCACAGTGGTGTCTCAAGTCGAAGGACCACTATGCTACTCAACCCGAGAAGATTCTTATTGACGTTGGCGTACCATCCATTAAGAATCTTCGGTGAGCCGTTCAGTGTTTATCCACTATAACACCTACACGTCTATACGAGTCTCCATAGACTCATGGTTCATTGGGATAAACCATCGGACCAAGTCATGATATACGACATGTACTGGTCTCAACGGATTTGACTAACCGACCCGTGTTAGCAAATCTTGACCAGGAACTATGTTTGATAATAACTATAGCAGTGACACTTCCCAATGTCAATTACAAACTAACTTTGTAACTGTGTACTGCATTATATATTATCGGGCCTTTGTCTAATATATACATATCACTAAACCACATTTAGTTTCAATCTAATCGTAATCAGATCGAATACGTATATAAGAACAAGAGGTGAAACCATAAATAAGTAATATTATGGAATAAGGGGATGTTCGTATTCATGAATCAGACATAAATACGGTCCGGATTGGCGCTCTAAGCACCAACCCCAACAAGACATATGGTTCAATTGGTTTATACTGGGTATTTGCGTCTGACCATCGACAGAGGCTTTCGCATAATTTAGTGTTCCAGGTTAGTAAACCGATTTATTACATAAACATGAAATAACCACTTCATCTTTTTAAAGATATTAGAAAGATTCACAACTGTAAATAGTTTCCTAATATTGAATTTTCTTAAACCTACTTTCTCGCAATTTTATTTACTTGTTTTTAAATTTAAAATCATCACCATTTCAAATCAATCAATCAACCTGTTAGATACTAGTAATCATTTGACCTCATAAAATTAATAGATTAGGTATTAAGTCCTCGTGGGATCGATACTTTTTATACTACTTGAACGATACGTGCGCTTGCATTATACGCGTGTGATTACGCACCGGTCAAGTTTTTGGCGCCGTTATCGGGGACTTATTTATCTTTCACTATTAGTTTAGGGGTTAGATACGTTACTTGTATCTAATTTCTTTTTACTTGTTGTTTTTGTTTTCTTGTGTTTCAGGTTCTCATAAACTACATGAGACGAACCAGAAGCTTTGAACTCCGACCGCTTGACCTAGAAATTGAAAGAACCATTAGACAGTTGAGAAGGGAAAGGCGAGAGGACCAAGAAGCTTTAGTCAACATGGAACCTGAACCTTTGGAAGTTGCACCACCGATACCCATTCGAGACAGAACCACTCCAGTGGTCGACGGATTCATTTCCTGTATTGTACTTCCTCATTTACTAGCAAATGCATGTGACATCAAAACATGCATCCAGACGATTCAACAGTCAGTACAGTTTGGGGGAAATGCAACTGAAGATCATAATTCCCACATCAGCAACTTCCTGGAAGTTTGTTGTAATTTCAATTACAACCCAGCAGCTGAAGAAGCAATGAGACTGCGTGTTTTTCCATACTCCTTGAAGGACATAGCTAAAGCTTGGCTACATTCACTACCAGCAGGTTCCATCACAACTTGGAACACTCTAGCCACCAAATTCCTTGCAAAGTACTTTCCACCGGCTAGAACTACAAAGTTGAGGAATGACATCACATCCTTCGTGCAACAAGATTCAGAATCCTTATTCAAAGATTTACTCCGGAAATGTCCTCATCATGAGATCGTAAAGTGGCTACAAGTCCAAACATTCTACAATGGACTTTTTGGAATAATGAGAACCACAATTGATGCTGCTGCTGGAGGAGCTTTGATGTCAAAATGAGAAGATCAGGCCTGGGACTTAATTGAAGAAATGGCCAATAAAAATTCTTTATGGCCAACAGAAAGAAGCATGATCCAAAGAGTTGCAGGAATTTATGAAGTTGGAGCCAACACAGCACTTAATTCCAAGCTGGATCAGATTTGCAAAAATCTGGAAACTCTTAAGATGAATGTTAATGGTGGATCCACAAGTTCACCATTTGGAGGAGCACCTGAGTCGGAATCTTTCAACCAACATAAAGAAACGGTGAATTATGTCAACAATTTCAACAGACAGGGGAACAATCCATATTCGAACACCTACAACCCATGGTGGAGGAATCATCCCAATTTCGCATGGAGCAACAATTCAGGGCAAATGAACAACCCACCACCCGGATTGCAACAACAGAACAAAGGCCAGGAGTAGGCAAATGAATCAGGAATAATAGAAGTGTTGACCCACTTGAAAAAGATAGAAGTAAAACACGACTCTCAAGCAGCAAGATATGATGCTATGTTTCAATCCCAAGCAGCATTAATTCAAAGTCAATCAGCTTCTATTAAAGCACTGGAGAATCAAATTGGACAACTGGCCAATGCTCAGAGTTACAGACCGCCAGGTAACCTTCCTAGCAACACTGAACCAAATCCGAGGAATATAGGGAAGGAGCAGTGTCATGCCATCATGTTAAAAAGCGGTACTAAAATCAACAAAGATGTTGGAGCCAAAACAACTGCTGAGGAAGTTCCAAAAGAAACAAAGCAACAGATGGAGGAAAAAGAAGCAAACGAAAAAGAATAGATCACTCCACCTCCATCTTTTCCTCAGCGTCTTCAGAAGAATAAACTGGACAAGCAGTTTGCTCGATTCTTGGAGGTGTTCAAAAAGCTGCATATCAACATTCCATTTGCAGAAGCGTTGGAACAAATGCCCAGCTATGCCAAATTCATGAAAGACAATCTTTCACGAAAGCGGAGATTGGGAGATTATGAGACAGTAGCATTATCAGAAGAATGCAGCGCCATCATTCAGAGAAAACTTCCTCCAAAGTTGAAAGATCCTGGCAGTTTCACTGTTCCTTGCACCATAGGAGAACATGACTTCGGTAAGGCTCTGTGATCTAGGTGCGAGTGTTAACTTGATGCCTTTTTATATTTTCAGGAAATTACAGATTGGAGAAACAATGCCAACTTCAGTCTCTCTACACCTTGCTGATAAAACGCTCGTATTTAGAAGAGGCGTAGTTGAAGATGTGCTGGTCAAGGTTGACAAATTTATTTTCCCAGCAGATTTTATTGTCCTTGATATGGAGGAAGATGAAGACGTGTCGATCATCCTCGGAAGACCATTCTTGGCTACAAGTCAAACCATTATTGATGTACAAAATGGAGAACTAACCATGAGGGTACAATATCAAGAAGTAACATTCGATGTTTTTAAAGCTATGAATTTCCCGAATGACGAGAAAAAGGAATGTTTCAGACTTGATATGATAAATAGTATCATCCAGACCTCCAATGCAATGCAACGTTCTGCTGACAAACTTAAAGCATGTCAATTGCCTGTAAAGCCTGAAGATAAAGCGTTATGCGTACTGAAGAAGCATGTTCTTGCACTACAAGCAACAGAAGAGAAACAGTTCCACTAGTTCAATGAATTGGAGGAATTTCACATTCAACCTTTTGAGAATACCAAATTATACAAAGAAAAGGCCAGAAAGAAACATGATGAGAAGTTAGTGCGCATACAACTGGAACCAGGGCAGAAGGTACTGTTAAACAAATCAAGGTTGAAACTCTTCCCATGGAAGCCAAAATATCGGTGGTCAGGTCCATTCCTAATCACCAAGGTTTTAGCAGATAGAGCTGTTGAGTTACATGATCCTGACTCCAACAAAACATTCAAGGTTAAAAACAAGCGTGTCAAGCACTACTGGGGAGAATCAATTGAGTGACAAAAAGAAAGTGTCACACATTCAGATCCAGCCTAACGTTCTGGCAGTTATGTCTAGCTGACGACTTTAAACTAAGCGCTAACAGGGAGGCAACCCATGCAATTTGGATCTTAACCTTTAATTTCCATTTTAGATGTAGAATTTCAGCTAACCAGGTACTATCTTCTAAACTCATCTTCTACTTGTTAAGACATTGGAGACAATGTCTCATTTAGATTTGGGGGTGGGGAATAGTTGTAGTATTTTATTTTTATGTTGTTTTTATTTTTAGTCCAAAATTTTTTTAAAAAAAATTTTGAAAAATTTTCAAAAATTACAAAAAAAATTTACGTTTATTTTTTTTATTTTGACTAAAAAGGTGAAATTGGTGAGAGATAGCTGTGTAAGGAGTTCCTACTCCTGATACGTATTTCAAACCATTTTCGAAACAAGTTAATTTTTGCTTATTTCCTTTTGAATTATTTAATTTGTAAATTCTCCATAAAACTGACTAAAATGGATCTTCATATACTCAGTTGACAGGTATTATCAACATGCATGGTAACATACGAACATGAGCTATAATTGAAAAGTTTGTAATATTCAGTGCTCTAGTTTAATTGGAGGAAGCATCTCAAAAAGCGATGGAGTAAAAAAAACGTATAAGATCCAAGTTATAAAGTCTGTAAGGGTGTTTTAACACCTAGTGTCCTAAAGCCAACTGGTTTGGGAGTCACTGGCCCAAAGCTATCTACATGGATCAAGGATGTTGCAAAAATATATATATATGAAGTCTGAGTAATTAAGTCCGTATGGGTGTCTTAACACATGGTGCCCTAAATCCAACTGGTTTGGGAGCCACCGACCCAACACTCACTACATAGATGGAAGATATTGTATATAAATAAAAAAAAAAACAAAATCAAATCAGAAAAATCAGAAAAATTATTCCATTGCTGTAAAAAGGTGTGAATTCTGATAAAACTTTAGGACAAAAATATTACTCTTATCAACTGCATTTGTGACTGTTGTGGGCAAAAATGAGTTGATTAATATTTTGTCGGCTGTGAATATGGAGAATGGTAATATAATCGGAGAATTTACTTATTCAGTAATTAGAAAGAAAGAAAACAACTAATAACTTAGAGTAGAAGTTTCACCTGATTAGTCACTAACTTCTTTATTCCCTTTTCTCTTGTCTTTTTGCTTTTGTGTGCATTATTTTTATTATCTTTTTACTTTTGTAAAATGTTTGTGGGTATCGTTGATGTAAGCCCTCACGAGACTATAACTCGTCCACTAGGGACACCTAGGGGTTTAAAGGCTTTTTGCATATGCTAAATGCAACCGTGATCCCTACGAAAGTGGCTTAGTTTAATTTTAATTGTTTCTTGTATTTTATTTTGTTTTTTTGCTCGAGGACTAGCAAAATTTTAAGTTTGGGGGTCTGATGAGCGGAAAATATATCAATATTTACCGTCCCTTTTATTTAATATTTTATTTAGTTTCTCCGGTTTGATGAACGTTTTGATGTGTTTTAGTTTATTTTGCAGATAAAACAATATTGGGATATAATGAAATCATTTAGGACGAAATGTGGGTCAAATAAGGGTAAAAATTGGACTTGACATATTAATTTTGGAGATTGGAAACTTGAAAGGGCGTTTCAACAAAGTACAGTTTTGGAAATTCCAATTTTGCACATCTGTCGTATTTTAGGCATAACATTTTACTCCGATATCGGATTGAGCTGATTCAAGTTCTAAATTAAAGAAGACTCAAAGATCTACAACTGTGAAAGACAAAATAATTTCGAATTCTGAAGATTTCATGCCCGTAATTGATGAACCATCCAAAAGTGTGTTGTGTGTAATTATTAAAGTCATTTTCAAAGCAAAAAATAAATTAATAAATAAATAATAAAAATTATCAAAACACCACCAAACATGATAAGCAATTAGTGGAGTAATTAATAATGGATTTGGTGGAGCAATGGTGGAGCAATTAATAATGGATTTGGTGGATGATTTGATGAAGGCAAAATTTTGCCTATAAATACCAAGCCATTTCATTTGTAAATTCATACTTTCTTCTAAGGAATTCCTTAAGAATACTAAGAATATTGTATCTTGTTTGCTTATTTACAGCTTTCAGTAATTAATTTCCGCTTTCGCACTTTCTTTTCTTTACTTTTCAGTTTTTACTTTCCGCAATTTACTTTTACGCACAGTACTTTTCTTTCTTTAATTTTTAGTTTTTACTATTCAGTAATGAGGAGGTAACTCCCCTTTGCTGGGGTAAAAGGTAAAAATTTTATTACTAATATTTAGATTAATCTCCCTTAATTATAATATATAAACTAGTTAAAACCTGACTTAATGAGGATACCGCCATATTGGTCGGTTGGTAATTATTTAAATTGGTTTTAACCTGACTAAATTGGATACCGCCTAATTGGTCGGTTGGTAATTAATTATTTATTTGACTTAATCTGGATACCGCCTATATGGCTGGTTGGTAATTATCATGCAAAGTTAATATATTATATTAAGGGAGATATCTAAAATAGAAGTAATAAAAGTGTATCATTTTACCTCGGCATTTTCTTTTATTGTACTTTTACTTTATTTACTTTTCAGCAATTTACTTTCAGCATTTACTTTTTAGCAATTTACTTTCAGCAATTTACTTTAAGCATTTACTTTTCAGTAATTTACTTTCAGCATTTATTTTTCAGCATTTAATTTTCAATATTTAATTTCAGCATTTACTTTCCATCATTTACTTTTCAGCAATTTATTTTTCAGCATTTTACTTTATGTCTTTTATTTTATTTAAGTTTTTACTAGCCCTAGTTATGTGTCGTAACTAAGTTAGTTATCTGGGGTTGTGATGAATTCTAATATCACCGATTTATAAGGGGTTATTTTATAGTTTTGGTAATTTAAAGGTTTACTTATTAAGTCTTAAGCTTAATGCGTCTTGTTAATTGTCCACTAATAAGATAGATCCGGTAAATCTAAAATAAACTTGACAAAGAAATTTAAGGTTTCAGCCTTAGACTTAATAGCCCACGATCTTCCTTGAGGATAGATAATCCTTTAATAGATTTCCTTACATGATAGACATATACCTGTCGGGTGGGGGTAGTCATAATTGGAACTTAAACTTAATGAATCCAGGTAATTTGGTTGACATAGACATATGGTTCAATTGGGTTATACTGGGTATTTGCGTCTGACCATCGACAGAGGCTTTCACATAATTTAGTGTTCCAGGTTAGTAAACCGATTTATTACACAAACATGAAGTATATATTATTTTGTTTCATTTTTCTTTCATTAGTTTAAGCCACCATAATATATTACAAAGAAAGGTTGAGAGAAAAAGTTAAAGAACAAAAGAGAAACCTTAAGCAAAACTTAGAATTTTGTAAGTTTTTCTAACTTTCTTCAACTAGAAAACTGTTTCTATGATTCTTTGCTTCAACATGTGTTGCTTGGAATTTTCTCTACTCTTTAAATACGTAATAAAATGGTTGGAAACTTGATTGAATGATGTTTGCATGTATATTAATTAAAGTAAGCTTATAATTGGTTATTAAGCTCTCTTTTGATTATTTGATATCAAGATGCCATTCTAGAGTTTTTAGGCCACTCATTGATGACCTATAATTATTCTTGTGTTGTTTCAAAGTGGTGAGACTTGATTGATGTTGTGAAGATTGAATTAAAGTGTTGAATTTGTTTAATTTTGGTTAATTTATTTAATTTGAATAATTTATAAAATTAAGGTTCTTAACCCTTTCCAAATTTGGGGCTTTTCATATATGTGTTGTATAATGATGTATATATTATGTATATTAAATTTGGTGTTGATTGGATTTCATCTTGACTTGTTTTGAACAAGATTGGACCAAAATGTAAATCCTGGAAAATTAAGGGACCTCTATGTTGGGTTTCTATTAAGTCCCAAGGATCAAATCAAGCAAGAAACACATGTGAATACTCAACGAAGAATGGCGGAATCATACTTACATTGATCGGTTATGCGATGCGAGGAACGACAAAATTCTTCAAGCTTTGGTTCCATGATGTTCACGGTTTTTGAGCTCCCATTTTGTCCTCCATATTCGGTCCAAGCTCCAAGCTTTCGAATGGTGATTCCATGCTCACAATTTGGTTTCCCTATCACCTTCGCAAGACCCCGAATGTGTGCTAGCACTCTTGAAATTTTGCCAAAAAATTTCCTTTGCTTCTTCTTGTGTTCACGGTTTTTGCAGATTTTTGGAGAGCAAAATAGCCCTTGGCCGAGAGTTGTAGGAGAGGAAAGAGAGAAGAAAAAGTCTTGTGTTGGTTGTTTTGATTTGTGTATCTAATACAATTAAAATGAATTTCGAAAATCCATTTACCAAAATTAGGTACAAGGCTTTAAAGCCTTCAACCACCACCATCAATCACTCATGACAAGTTGGCAAATCACTCAAAGTGACTAGACATCACATCAATCAAAGTGACTAATGATTTGACGCTTGATGTGACTTATGGGCCGCACTTGAATTCGAAATGCGAGTGCGCCCGCAAACACTCCCGGGCTCGGGTTCGCTAATTCCGAATTAACGAATTTTTCGTTGCGACGTAATTAAATCAAATTTAATTAAATAATTATGCCTAGCATAATTACTATTCACATCGCTTACGAATTAATTCTAAATTAACTCGTTCGCCCGAATTAAAATCTAATTTTAATTCCGCGTCGAAATCTAATTTCGTATAATATATCGAATATATTATTTTATCGATTAATTCTAAATTAATCGTTCTCCCTCTTTAAATAATATTTTATCCCAGATAAATTATCTCCGTAATTAATCCCAGATTAATTTTCTCTCTCTTGTAATTACTCCCAGATTAATAAAGTGCGAGTCATACGTCATCGGTGAATCTTCGGGAAGCGACCCATGAGATCCCCGGATATGTTGGCAGTAAATCCGGTCGTCGGACTATCCGAACACGTATGTACCTAGTACTACGTTTTTACCGATTTACAAGATATACTTGGCTTCTAGCAAAGCACCGTTCCTACCCAATTCTCCTGAAATATTCTTACTGGAATATGTGATCTATATCAGGCGTAGTATATGTTGTATTGCGTATTACGATCCAGTATCGGATGTCACGTGCAAGGCCTGGGGCTGGAATCGTGTCTGCCCCTTACGAAGCACATATCGGATCTCTGGTAACTAGTCTCTATAATCGGATAAACATGACCTAGTCATAATATCCCGATAGTTGCAGCATATAAGAGAACCAGTTCCGTATCCTACGTGATCATCATCTCCACTATGACTGGAGTGATACTTCCATCTCGACATCACACTCAATACACTACGATTCTCAATATACCCAGAAGAGGCGTACATAGAACCTGTTAAAGCCCTGGACAACCAAAACCAAAGTATATTGATTGTCGCAAGTATTAGCAGTGCAAGTCTCAAGATAAGACCAAATACACCTACCATGATTCGGACTTCCATAGACACATAGTCATACTACTAATGGAATTCCGAGGGGTCTATCCAGAGCGAAGCTGTTTCTGTACCATCGGTAAACACAACCTCCTATTACACTTGCATGAGTATCTTATACCCAAATATATGATAATTATGCCGTTATGGTCCCACAACGCGCACAAGTGTAATACTAGTCTATTCCGCATTATCGATGTCCAATCTCGATAATACTACGACTATGGATATTTAATGATTAAACCTTCGTGGATTGATACTGTCTCATATCATCTCAATCTGGAACTAATCATATGGACCTTCTATCATTTATACATCTTGGTAATCTAATTACAAATGATAGAAGAGCAATTTCATTTGTCACATAGTTAATTTGTACAACAACACCATGATCTGTACAAATAGTGATGCTATGGGACATAACTGTCCAACACTCTCGGTAATTGTAAAAAATTTGGAATTTTTGTTGTAATTTGTAGTTTGATGTATTGGACATGTATAAATCATTTTGGGATTGATTTGGAATCTCTTAAAAATTATATTTGATAATTTGAGGACCAAAATGAACAAAATGCAAACTTTGAGGGATCATTCGGCAATAATGAAGAAATCTGATTTTTGGGTAAAAAAAATCAGTTTTTAAGTATTGAGTAATTAGAATATATATGTTTATTTTAATTACCCGAGAAAAATTATTGAAATCGGAAAATTTTGATTTTCCGCGTTCCTCTGCGTTTACCCGTATTTGCCCCTAAATACCCCAACACTTTCTTTTTTACATTTGTGTTGAATAGCTAACTCACACTTTCAAGCTCACAGTGCGGTTTATATATGCACTTATGCAGTCATGGTTTTGGTTTATGTTTACATGCTGTATTTTAGATTTCATAACACGTATATATTTTCAGATCATGTTCACATAGTCAAATTACATCATTGCTTTCGTAATTATGTTTTCATGTTTATGTCAGCAATTATATTTTCGTGTTTTCAGAATACAGTTCATGTTATCAGTTTATGTGTCAACTTGCATGTTTTATTTATCGTCAGTATGTTTTTTAAGTGATATATCATGTTTTATGTTTTCAAGTGAACGTGATCCCATCATGTGTTTTTCACGTTTTGCAGTTCAAGTTTTTCGAAAAATGACTTACAAGAACAAATAGGAAAATATTTTCAAACCATCAGTACCAAGTCGTCCCCTCAGCTTTAGCGAGCCCGGGATCACTTAGATTGCCTTATGAGGCAATTATCACCCCCATAAGGCCTAGTTTATTTAGTATTTAAATTCCCCTACTTACGCGGTGCTACGTCCTACTAAGTAGGTTTCACGCCCCCAAGTCTCGATATTGGTGTGGGTTTTTCATGTATTAGAACATGTGCAAATGTAAGCGGGGGAAACGGCCTAATCTTGGTGCATATAATAATATTGGGGAAACGTCTCAATCTCAATCGTTGCATATGTATTTTCAATTTATATTTACAATTTATGATCATGATTTCAGTTTATGTATACAAAATCAGATTATGTTCATGATTTCCATTCATGTTATGATTTCAAGTTCATATTTACGTTTTCATTATGTATCTTAGTTTTCAGCTAATGAGTTCACCTTACAGTTTTCAGTCAATTTTTCATGTTTACAAGTTTAATCACGATTTTATGCTATCATCAAAGTTATTCAGTTTTCAATCAGATTTCACGTCAATGTATTTTTCAGATTATGTTTTACAGCTCATGCTCTCATTTTATGTTTTGACACATTTCTAGTTTTACAAGTCATGTTATCACGTTCATTTTTCATGTCCATGTTCAGTCAAGTTATCACGTTTACATTTTCAATTCAAGCTACCTTTTCAGATTTATGGTTAGTTCATGTCACGGTCAGAGTCACGTCATGTTTTCCGCTCTATGTCGCATATATGTTATCATGTTTCAGTGTTCAGTCATGTACAGGTCTTCAGATCATGATTCAATTTATGTATAAAGACCTAAGTACATTGAGACTCTCGTTTCGTGTTCGGCGTATTATTTCAATTAATTACGTAGATACGATTATGCAACTTATGTTTTTATATTCATCCACTAAGTTATCATAATAATAATTTATTTTATTTTCAGTCATACATGCATCTCATTTGGATATTCTGAGGACAAGCTTGGGGACCGTGACATCAGTTGCTGCAGTCATAAGGTAGTTTAATACGGTTCACTCATATAGCAAATGTATTAGGTTAAATGGCTTAAGTTCACCAGTGTTGTAATCGAAATTTTATTGAATCATGTTGAAATAACCACTTTTGTTGATGTGTGACTTTAGTAAGATCATTCCAGATAGGTTAAATGATAGTACTATGTGTAACGTAAATTCAAGTTAAGATTGTTACATTTTGAGCAGTCCATGTGTAAGGAAGTGTACGGAATTAGATTTCATGCTTAGCTAGAAATCAGATTTTATTTTTCGACATGAGGCCTTTTGTATGGTAAGTTAAAATTATGATATAAGATGTCATAGGCGGGTCTCTGTGCAGTGTTGGACTTTGATCCAGGTTACATGATGTTTATGATACATCATGTCGATTTTTTAGTTAACTTGTCAGGTTCAATCATGTCATGTAGGGTCATTTCATGAGGCTTAGGGATATGGTAACACTATTTCCTACCGGTCATGTCCTGGGAAACTAGGTCGTTACACGCTGGCAGTGGCCGACTAGCCGGCCATCTGCCCCTCCCTCTTTCACGCGTATAATGGGGGTCGGGTGGGTTGTATTTGATAACATTGAGAACTTTTGAAATTTCTAAAAACTTAGGGTGTTTATAGAAAAAATTTCTGAAAATTATATTCGGGTCCCCATGAAATTGCATCTAGGTCCCTTGCACTGCACTAATTTGGAAATTCACATATTTGAGGCCATTTTGTTATAAATTTTGAAAAGTTTTCAACACAAAATATTTTTTTTATCTTGGAAAAATGAATTCAAATGTTTAAAAATCAACTCAATCGGAGTTGTTTGTTATATTTATAGATAAAATAATAAAACTCCGCCATATAAAAATATCTAAAAATACAAGTAACTGATTCTTTAGAATTACGCAAGTTCCAAAGCTTCGAAACACCATTTCAAGACATTCTGACATATTTTTTCAACTCATAAACTCTTAATATCCAATATCAACCTATTTCGAGATCTAAACTTCGATCCGAGAACCTTCCAAAATTGTTCTGAAAATTTAGGATATTACAACCATTGACTCCAAACTTTGTTGTGTGTGACCTAATAAGTTCATCTCAAGTTGTATGATCGATGAAATCACTTACGTTACGCAAGCGATGTTGGATAATATGACCCATAGCGTCACTATTTGTACAGATCACGGTGATGTTGTACAAATTAACTATGTGACAAGGAAATTGCACTCTCATCATTTGTGATTAAATCACCATAAATATATAAATGAAGAGAGGTCCATATGATTAGTTCCTGGATTGAGATGATATGAGACAGTATCAGTCCACGAAGGATTAATCATTAAATATCCCTAGCCTGAGTATTATCGAGACAGGACATCGATAATGCGGAATAGGCTAGTATTGCACTTGTGCGCGTTGTGAGGGCACAGCGGCATAGTTCTCATCTATTTAAGTATTGGATACTTATGCAAGTGCGATAGGAGGTTGTGTTTCACCGATGGTACGGGAAACAGCTTCGCTCTGGATAGACCCCTCGGAATCCCATTGGTATTATGACTATGTGTCTATGGGAGGCCGAAATCAAGGTAGGTGTGTATAGTCTTAACCTGAGACTTGCATCGTTAATACTTGCGATAATCGGTAGACTTTGGTCTTGGTGGTACAGGGCTTTAACCGGTTCTGCGTACACCGCTTCTGGGTTTATCAGAGAGTCGTAGTGTATTGGGTGTGATGTCGAGACGGAAGTATCACTTTAGTTATAGTGGAGATGATGTCACGCAGGATACGATATTAGTGCTCTTAAGTGCTGGCCGGCCATCGAGATATTATGACAAGGTCATGTATATCCGATTATAGAGACTAGTTACCAGACATCCGACATGTGCTTCGGACGGGGCAGACACTTATCCAGCCCCAGCCCTGGCATGTGACTATCCGATACTGGGCCGATATACACAATACTACGGTATACTACGTTTGATACAGATCTATATATTCCTGTAAGAATATTTCTGGAGAATTGGGTAGGCATGGCGCTTTGCTAGAAGCCAACCTTGTCTTGTAAATCGGTATAAACGTAGTACGAGGTGCTTACGTGTTCGGATATTCCGACGACCGTATTTACTGCCAACATATCCGAAGATCTCATGGGTCGGTTCCTGAAGATTCACCGATGACGTATGACTCACACTTTAATTAATCTGGGATTAATTTGATGAGAGAGAAAATTAATCTGGGATTAATTACGGAGATATTTTATCTCGGATAAAATATCATTAAAGAGAGAGAACGATTAATTTGGAATTAATCGGTAAAATTAATATATTCGATATATTAATCGAAACTGGATTTCGACGCGGAATTAAAATTGGATTTTAATTCGGGCGAACGAATTAATTTAGAATTAATTCGTTAGCGACGTGAATAGTGATTTCGCTAGGCGTAATCATTTAATTACGACGCGACAGAAAATTCGTTAATTTAGAATTAGCGAACCCGAGCCCGAGAGTGATTGCGAGCGCATTCGCATTTCGAATTCAAGTGCGGTACGCAAGTCACATCAAGCGTCAAATCGCAAGTCACATCAAGCGTCAAATCAAATGTCACTTTGAGTGATGTGACATGTTGTCACTTGATTTGAGTGATTGATGTAGAAGTTGAAAAAGCAACTTTTGCTTTTACTTTTTGACTTTTGGTAAATGGAAAGTTAAAAGAAATGTAAATGGTTTTTAATTTTTTTTAGAAAATATAAAAAACCTAATTACATTTCTTTTTCTCTCACTCTCCACTCTTCTCTTTACGCATTCTTCTTCCCCCTCTTTTCTTTCTTCTCTTCTCACGGTTTTGAACCGTTTTTTCTCCTCAAAATTTCTGGTATGACCGAATCAAATGGAGAATCAAAGAAGATGAAGTAGTGCTAGCACACCTTGGGTTATACATAGGTGATAGGGAAACGAATTTGTGAGCATGGAAAAGCTTGAAGCTTGGAGCTTCAATGGTGACATCCATGGCCGAATGAACAAGGAGGAAGACACCCCACCACCGTGCAGCCCCTACCATTCGCAGCTCACTGCCAGGGAGCAACATGCAGTGCGTTTTTTGGTCTTTGTTTCATTTCATCAAAACCCATCAATGTGAGTATGAATTCCGCCTTACTCCTTTGTGTATTCAACTCGTTTTTATGCATGTTTGTGATCCTTGGCTTGATTGAAACTCAACAATGGTATCTTGAGCTATTGGTTGCATAAAACGATTAGGGTTCTTGAGCTAAATTTGGGGCTTTTTTATTTAAGCATGATTTTGACAAATTTTTGTTTAAGAATGCTTGTATATGATTAAATTAGAGTTATATGTAATCAATTTGAAGAAAAATTGATTGGATTGATTTTCCCCATTTTCTTATTGTTGGCCAAAACTTTAATTTGGGTAAACTCAATTTGAGCATCAAATGATTAAATTGTTTAGTATAGTATGCTTGAATGAGGTTGAATTGATGTTGTGCATAATCAATTTCATGAAATATGGTTGGATCCATTTTTCCCCAAATTTTGGGCATGACAAATTTGGGTAAACTTGATTTTGAGCATGTTTAATGAAATTGGATGATTTAGAATGCTTGAATTTTGTTTAATTGATGATTGATTAGATCAATTTGATGAAAAGTGTTTGGAACAATTTTTCCTTAATTTGCTTGTGATGGCCGAATTTGGCAAGGCCCTAATGTCTTGGTTTTTTGATTTTTTGTTCATTGGATGACTTAGAAATCATTTGGGAATGTTGAATTTATGTTTGATTGGGTTCAATTGGATTGAATTTGATTTGGGCATTTTTTTCCCCTTATGGCCGAGACTTTAGCATGTTTTAATTGGGTTTGATTTTGATCAAATTATGTTGGATATGATTAATTGAAGTTAAGCATGATTAATTGGACAAATTTGATGTTTTGAAAATTTGATTTGGGTAATTAATAATGCTATGCACTTTGTTTAATTGAATTGTTAAATTGGATTTTGTAATTTAATTAAAATGGGCCTTAAAATTGGATTTGGGCTTTTAAAGTTGTTATTGGGTTTATTGGACTTTGTTTTACAAAGTTGGTTTAGGCCAAAATTGGTTGGATCCAATTAGGCCCAAAACCGCTTCCAAAAGGCCCAAATGCGACTAATGAACCTTTAAAGTTTAATTGGGCCTAATGGGCCAAAATTAATTTAAAGGCTTATGGGGTAAATCCCGGATTGGACTTTGGTTGCGGGTTTGACCCGAGTTGACCAAAAGTCCACGCCTTGAAGAAATTAATTAAAACCCATTGGACTTTAATTAAATTAATATTGGATATTAATCGGGCTTTGAGACTCGTAACGATTGAATTTGGAATTTAAGTCGTAAAGGTTTATTTTATAAAGTGTAATATTTAATTTGGAATTAAATAATGAATTAGAATTAAATACATATTAAATTGGATTTAATCATGTAATTTAATTTAATTCGTAGAAATCGTACTTTGAGTACGTGTTCGCAATACGAGTTTAACTCGAACAAAATCAAATCTTTGTTTGAACATTGGATGATCACTAATTATTAAGATTAATTAATTGGATTGATTGATTGATAACATGCTTATATGAATACATGGTTGTGATGTTTGAATAATGTATATCGGATGGATATTAGCCGGGTGGGGCGATTTTGGAAATTGTAATAAATTTGATTTATTAATTGGACCTGCGTGTCCAGCCTTATCTCCTATTCTTTGTATTCTCTTCTCACCTATTCCCCTCTATGTATATGAGGTTTCTTTAGAAGTGTAGTGTAACGGGTAGAAGAAATATTTGTGCTAGCGGGAGAGAGAAAGTGAGAGATTTGATCTAGGATCAATGTAAAGTATCCATCCGCATATCATTATTATTTTATCATATGCGCTTTATTATGTGTTTAGAATGCATGTTTAAGGGTGTATGATGATGAGACCTTAACAAAGATAATAAATTGGTAGCCAATTGCACGCGAAAAGCCCTCATAAAATATCATGCGTCTTTTCCTTCCATTGAGTGATTCTTACTCAAGATCCGAGATTGGCAGGGGTTGTTGGCCAAAGTCAAGCCCTTGTCCGTCAAAGATGTGTTTTAATCACGAGGCTTTGTTCCATATCGGTGTCGTGTCCAAGTTGTGGTTTGTTGGCCAAAGTCAAGACCACTTCTTGTCCATAGACATTGATTACGAAGCTTCCATGTCAATGGGTCCGCGCTTGACTGGGATCACTAGGTTTGTTGTGCCAAAGCCAAGGCCTAGTTGATTCAGAGGAAAAAGGTTAGGGTATACATTCGATGTATAGGCATATATAAGATATATGTTTGGGACTTGGATGTCCACCTACTGGATCTAGGAGTTGGATAAGATCCAATTGATCTTCGAGATCTACCTAGTTAATTATCATACAATTTGTTGGCCAAAATCAAGATTGTGTGATATTTAACGGGATCCTAGCCCACTAGGAAACATGGTTTCCCGAGTACTCGACAGAGGGTTAGAGGCTCGACGAAAAATAGTGGGAGGCAAGAATTGAATTTGCAATACTCGTTCAATTACTCGCCATATGCGCTCATTTAAATTATTTCGTCATTAGATTAAATGTTAGTTGGACTAATATTTAAATTGTTGTTTTAATAAACAGTTGGACTGTATTATACTTGATTATATATAATTGGATTATATTAATCAATATATTGAATTAATTAATTTCAGTTTACAGTTGATTTTATAATTGGATTATAGTAATCAATGTAATTGAGGTTAATTAATTTGGATTATATTTGATTATATAGTTGGACTATTATAATCATTATAATATATATAGTACCACTAATCGTTGATTAAATAGTTGGACTATTGTAATCAAGATAAAATTGAAAAGTTGGATATTTAAAATATAATCTGGGATTAAAATATTTTAAATAATTTAATTTTCAAATTGGGAATAAATAATAGGTTACTTTATTTGATAAAATAACTTATTATACCTTAAGCCTAAAATTAAGCAAAATAAGTAGAGCATAAAATCTTTGGAAGATTTATATGATGATGACTTTAATGCTTAATTTAATATACTTGTCATAAATCTAATTTTAGATTTAAAAAGTATTAAAATTGCAATTTATAATTCTTGGAGAATTAATTGACTATTCTAGAGGAGATAAAGTCAAAGTTTGCAATTGGGCATGTAGCACGAGGTGCACATCGTTTCGATATTCCGAAACCCAAGGCTTGGCCAAAGGTTTCTGAAATATTGAAAAGATAATTGAAATATCCCAAAGTGACTACCATTTGGATATGGCAGACACGAAGGAATTAAAGAAAGGGCAAGGCTCTTACTTTAAAAATGTTTGTCTTAGTTATGTTCACAGCTAGTATTGAAATTAGATTTTAAATACTTAGTGTGGTACATAAAATATATGTATTGATGTTCAGAATCTGCTTTGAGCAGGATACTGAGTTCAAGCTGAGATTGCTCTGCGAATCGGAAACGGGACGAAAGTCGCTGTTTCAACCGTAGATACCTAAGTTTAGGAACTACCCTTCGGGTGTGTACTTAAATTAGGAACTGTTATAATGTAACTAGTTTGACTAGAGACATTATCTCTATATCAGTGTTTAATCCGTTGCGGATAAAACCTTTATATTATAGAACACTAAGTGTTTTATTATATAAAGATGATACTGAGATAAATACATTAGATGTAAATAACAGAATTTATATTTTGAATATAAATAAAATCTCAAACATATAAAATGACAAATAAATAGCTCAAATTGATTTGATCAATAGAGACTTATTTGTGGCATTGTTGTCTAGGACACAATTTAACGAGACTCGTATATCCACACTTTTGAAGAGTGGGTACTAGGACTGATTTGAATATCAAATAAGGTCTGCGAATCTAGTTTATTAGGTAAAGTACCTAAAATACTATTTACTTGGTAATAGTAAAAGGTCCACCGATCTGTTAGCCCTATTCATGGTGAAGTTTGTGGGCCCATATCTAGCTAGGCTAGATGTGAACATGAATTTTCGTGACCTTAACGAATGTGGCATCACGTTATGGTTATGTGTTTCTTTTGAAGAACACAAATCAGAAACTTTTTAGAGTTTCGACACGAAATAGACAAACAGATCGGCTATAGTATTATACTGTCACGGTAAGACCGTAATGGAAAATACTTAAGCAATAAGTTTCTTATATACTTGAAAGAGTATAGTATTCTTTCAAATGAGGACTCCTCCCGGAACACGTCAAAGTGACGGTGTGTCCGAACGGATTAACCGAATCATGTTAGACATGATAAGGCTAATCATGAGTCGCTCTGAGCAACCATTTCCTTCAACGGATAATTTTTAACAGTGCAATAACTTATTGAGAATAAGGTTCCATATAAATCTGTTTGACAGATGTCATATAGGATATGAACGGGAAAGAAACCGGGTTTCTCATTCCTGACAATTTGGGTATGCCAGACATAACGTTTGGATGATACCAAACTAAGGACCCAAATTGGATAAGTGCCAATATTGGTTATCCTAAAGGAAACCATAAGTATAGTACTTGTAAATCTCACATGAGAACAATGTGATTGTTGCTCACCATGCGGTTTTTCCTGAGAGGAATACTGATATGCAGTGGTCAGTGGGAGGATAGTGATACTCGATGAAAATCGAAGTAATATTGTTCAAGGCACGAAGTCCTTAATGGAACACAAATAGTTCATCTATGATGAATCTATACCATTAATCTTCAGATACACAAGAAACTCGTAGATCGGATAGAGTCAGAAAACGACCTAGGGTATGGGTTTCTGATCTAACCTCATAAAGATGTCAATCTTATGAAGGTATATCCGCCGACTACGTTTTGAGGAAATGATACGAGGTATCGACTCCCTATTATGGCAAAGTGCCATGAATCCGAAATGGATTCCATGTATAAACACTATTTGGATACTAGTTGTTGTACCACAAGGCATTGTGCCTATTGGTACATTAAACGTCTTCAAGGAAGACATACATGAAAGGCAACATACCAACGTACAAAGCTGGGCTTTTGACGGAAAGGTATCGTTATCAACATTGTGTTAATAACGGTTCAACCTTTTACCTGTTGCCATGGTAAATCCATTTTGAATATGCTTGTTGATAACTGCATATTTCATTTATGAAATGTGTCAGTTGCAGATCAAATTGCTTTCCTGAAAAGGAAACCTTTTGGAGGATGCTTACAACATCCTGACGATTTTGTATACCGACAAATAAGCTTTGCGGGTTATTCGATCCATGTTTGGATTGAAGCAAGCATAAGGTTCTTGGAACTGACGTTTTGAAATAATCATAATAGTTTATGATTTGACTCAAAACGAAATAATTCTTGTGTATATAAGGAGGTTAGTGGGAGAGAGCACTGATAATGAAATTCCCATAAAACAATCGGTGAAAGCTTGGCTTTCATAAGAAATTCTCCGTGGAATTCTGGGGAGTAACAACCTTTATTCAAGGAATAAAGATCTACAGGGATAGATTTTGAGTTGTTAACACTCTCTGGAAATTGTACATTTAAAATGTACTTGTATTGGTGTCTCATACGCTTTGAGCATATGGAGTCACAATCGGGACAATCCATTTGATAGTCATTGGATTGAAGTTAAGGACATCTGTTAGTATCTGAGAGAACTAAAGATATTGTCTTAAACTATGGAGATGGAGAACTTGAAGTGACTGGGATCACTGCTGCAAGTTTCCAAACCGGTAAATACTGCGGTACTATAAAAGTTTGAACACTGGGACAGTGAGCTAGAAATCTTCCAAGCAAGATTATGTTGCCGAATTAACAACAAATGCGGATTATTGCTGCAGCTGAGGCAGCAATAGAAGCCATTTGGATCGAAAATAAATCTCATTAGATTAGATATAGTTCTTTTAGCAGCTGAGCTAGGCGTCAGCACAGGCTAAGAATTAAAGGTCTCATCGACGATCCAGATATATACTTCTATATCATCTGATTCGTTCGGATCACACATCGTAGCGATGTGATGATCGTATAAATCGCGTCAGACGATTATCAAACAAATCCGCTGACGAAAACCTTTCCTCAGCAATTTGAGGGAACCGTACATAGTTCGGGTGTTAGACACTCGAGTGACTGGCTATGTGCCAAGTGGGAGATTGTTGGATAATATGACCCATAGCGTCACTATTTGTACAGATCACGGTGATGTTGTACAAATTAACTATGTGACAAGGAAATTGCACTCTCATCATTTGTGATTAAATCACCATAAATATATAAATGAAGAGAGGTCCATATGATTAGTTCCTGGATTGAGATGATATGAGACAGTATCAGTCCACGAATGATTAATCATTAAATATCCCTAGCCGGAGTAATATCGAGATAGGACATCGATAATGCGGAATAGGCTAGTATTGCACTTGTGCGCGTTGTGAGGGCACAACGGCATAGTTCTCATATATTTAAGTATTGGATACTTATGCAAGTGCGATAGGAGGTTGTGTTTCACCGATGGTACGGGAAACAGCTTCGCTCTGGATAGACCCCTCGGAATCCCATTGGTATTATGACTATGTGTCTATGGGAGGCCGAAATCAAGGTAGGTGTGTATAGTCTTAACCTGAGACTTGCATCGTTAATACTTGCGATAATCGGTAGACTTTGGTCTTGGTGGTACAGGGCTTTAACCGGTTCTGCGTATACCGCTTCTGGGTTTATCAGAGAGTCGTAGTGTATTGGGTGTGATGTCGAGACGGAAGTATCACTTCAGTTATAGTGGAGATGATGTCACGCAGGATACGGTATTAGTGCTCTTAAGTGCTGGCCGGCCATCGAGATATTATGACAAGGTCATGTATATCCGATTATAGAGACTAGTTACCAGACATCCGACATGTGCTTCGGACGGGGCAGACACTTATCCAGCCCCAGCCCTGGCACGTGACTATCCGATACTGGGCCGATATACACAATACTACGCTATACTACGCTTGATACAGATCTATATATTCCTGTAAGAATATTTCTGGAGAATTGGGTAGGCATGGCGCTTTGCTAGAAGCCAACCTTGTCTTGTAAATCGGTATAAACGTAGTAAGAGGTGCTTACGTGTTCGGATATTCCGACGACCGTATTTACTGCCAACATATCCGGTGATCTCATGGGTCGGTTCCTGAAGATTCACCGATGACGTATGACTCGCACTTTAATTAATCTGGGATTAATTTGATGAGAGAGAAAATTAATCTGGGATTAATTACGGAGATATTTTATCTCGGATAAAATATCGTTAAAGAGAGAGAACGATTAATTTGGAATTAATCGGTAAAATTAATATATTCGATATATTAATCGAAACTGGATTTCGACGCGGAATTAAAATTGGATTTTAATTCGGGCGAACGAATTAATTTAGAATTAATTCGTTAGCGACGTGAATAGTGATTTCGCTAGGCGTAATCATTTAATTACGACGCGACAGAAAATTCGTTAATTTAGAATTAGCGAACCCGAGCCCGAGAGTGATTGCGAGCGCATTCGCATTTCGAATTCAAGCGCGGTACGCAAGTCACATCAAGCGTCAAATCGCAAGTCACATCAAGCGTCAAATCAAATGTCACTTTGAGTGATGTGACATGTTGTCACTTGATTTGAGTGATTGATGTAGAAGTTGAAAAAGAAACTTTTGCTTTTACTTTTTTGACTTTTGGTAAATGGAAAGTTAAAAGAAATGTAAATGGTTTTTAATTTTTTTTAGAAAATATAAAAAACCTAATTACATTTCTTTTTCTCTCACTCTCCACTCTTCTCTTTTACGCATTCTTCTTCCCCCTCTTTTCTTTCTTCTCTTCTCACGGTTTTGAACCGTTTTTTCTCCTCAAAATTTCTGGTATGACCGAATCAAATGGAGAATCAAAGAAGATGAAGTAGTGCTAGCACACCTTGGGTTATACATAGGTGATAGGGAAACGAATTTGTGAGCATGGAAAAGCTTGAAGCTTGGAGCTTCAATGGTGACATCCATGGCCGAATGAACAAGGAGGAAGACACCCCACCACCGTGCAGCCCCTACCATTCGCAGCTCACTGCCAGGGAGCAACATGCAGTGCGTTTTTTGGTCTTTGTTTCATTTCATCAAAACCCATCAATGTGAGTATGAATTCCGCCTTACTCCTTTGTGTATTCAACTCGTTTTTATGCATGTTTGTGATCCTTGGGACTTGATTGAAACTCAACAAGCGCACGTATCGTTCAAGTAGTATAAAATGTATCGATCTCACAAGGACTTAATACATATGCTATTAATTTATGAAGCTAAATTTCTACACGTATCTAATTGATTTGATTGTTGGTTGGATGGTGATTTTTATCTAAAACAAACAAGTAAATAGAATTAAGGTAGATTTTAAGTTTTAAATAATGATATGAAAATATCCAGAGTTTTGAATCCTACCAATATCTTTCTAAAGATGAGTTGATTATTTTATGCTTGTGTGATATACTAGTTTATTAACCTGGAACACGAAAATATGCAGAAGCATCTTCCGATGGTCAGATGCAAACACCCAAAGTATCCAATTAACTATATTCCTATGTTAATTAAGAAACTCTGAATTCATTAAGTTTAAGTTCCAATTATGGCTACCAACGCCCAACAGGTATATTCCTATCCTGAAAGGAAATCTCTACGATGAGTATGAGATCGTGAGCTATTGAATCTACGGCTAAACCTAAAATCTCTTTTCCAAGTTCATTTTAAGTTTAACTAATCAATCTTATTAGTGGCCAATTAACAAGAAGCATTAAGAACTAAACTCAATAAATAAAACAATACATTACACAAGACATAAGAAAAGTCAACTTATTAAATCATTGATATAGTTTTCATCACAACTCTAGACAACATATTTAGTTACGACATATATCTAAGACTACTAAAGAAATAAAGAAATAAATAAAATATTATAAAACAAATTTGAAAACTAAAATGGTAAAAATTACAACAATGAAATAAAATACTGGGGTTTGGGGATCCACTTTTATTATTTCAAATCTAGAAATCTCTCTTATTATAATATATAAATTTGTGTTATATTACCAACCGATCATATAGGCGGTATCCTGATTAAGTCAGATTTTAATTAATTCCAACCGACCATAACGGCGGTATCCAATTAAGTCATGTTAAAATTAATTTAATTAAGTCCAACCGACCAATAAGGCGGTATCCAATTAAGTCAGGTTTTAAGATAATTTATATATTATAAAATAAGAGAGATTAATCTAAATTATTATAATAAAAATTTCACCTTCACCCCAGCAGAAAGAAGTTACCTACTCATACTTTTAAGTAAAACAAAGAAATATTTATTACTTAAAATAAAAATTAAATACAAGAAAACTTAAATTAAACAAACAAGATACTCTCTTCTTAGTATTCTAAGGAAATTCCCCATAAGAAAGTACGAAGAAAATCCTCTGATTTCAGCTTCAATTAATAGGCATCAAAATCAGCATGTGTCGCGACACGCAAAGCCTTCTGCGTTGCGACGTGCGTTACGAAAAATGGCGGCTGTCTGTAGATGAATTATTGGCTCGGCGTCGCGACGCGTGAAGGCTTGGGCTTCACGACGCTGACGTCAGGATGTCGCAATTGATGAAGCTTGTTGGCAGGCTGCATAATTGAGGCACATCGCGACGCAGAGAAGGTTATGCGTCGTGATGCGTGAACAGTAAATTTCTCATTTTGCTCTTTTTCATCTATTTTTCGATGTTTTGGCCCCGATTTGATTCCATTGAGTCTTGAAAAATTATTCATCTATAAAATAACCCAAAACACATCAAAATATTCACAAAACTCGAGAAACTAAACAAAATATTAAGTAAAATAGGCGGTAAATATTGATATATTTTTCGCTTATCACACCCCCAAACCTAACATTTTGCTAGTCCTCGAGCAAAACAAACAAAATAAAATGTAATAAACAACTTACAAATAAAATTAATCTAAACCACTTTCGTAGGGATCATGGTTGCATTTAGCGTATGCAAGGTGTCCCTAATGGACGAGTTTGTAGTCTCGTGAGGGCTTACATCGACGATACCCACAAACGTCAATCAAATGTATAATTAAACACACAAAATAAGTTAGTGACTAAACAAGTGAAATTCTTATCCAAGCTAATAGTTGTTTTCTTTCTTTCTAAATTACTAAATAAGTAAATTCTCCAATTATTTTTACTATTCTCCATATACACAACCAACAAGGTATTAATAAAATCATTGTGCCCACAATATTCATGAGTGTAGTTGAAAAGAGAGTAATATTTTTGTCCTAAAGTTATATCAGAATTCACACTTTTTTGGCAATGGATTTTTTTTATACTTTTTTTTAAACATCGCTCTCAGGTGCTTCTTCCAATAAACTAGAGCACTGAATATTACAAACTTTTCACTTACGACCCATGTCCGTATGTTACCATGTGTTTTGATAATACTTGTAAAATGAGCATATGAAGATCCAATTTAGTCATTATTATGGAGAATTCACGAAATTAAATAATTCAAAAGGAAATAAACAAAAATTAACTAGTTACGAATTAGGCTGAGATACGTATCAGGAGTGGAAAATCCTTACACATCTATCTCAAAACATAATTCCACCTGGTTAGTCAAGTTTAAAACATAAAAACAAAAAAAAAATTGACTAAAACCAAAGCAAAAACATCCCAAAAAATAAAAACAAGATACTAGTCAACTATTCCCATCCCCCAAACCTAATTGAGACATTGTCCCCAATGTCTAAAAAGAAGAAGACAATTTTAGAAGACAATACCTGGTTAGCGTGGAATTCTACATATAAAAAGAAAACTAAAGGTTAAGATCCAGATTTATCCGACGCTTCTTACCACGATCATTATCAAACCATTTTATTTGGGAAATGATAGAGCCAATTTTTTGTTCGAATGCTAAGAGTTGGTCAATTAAATAATTGGTTATTCTAGCAGTGAAGAGGATATCTTTTACGGGCTTTGAAAGGAACTCATTTCTTCTGGAATCTTCAAGAAACTCAAAAAGAAAGTCAAAAAATTCATCAACATTAAATAGTCCAATTGGTTTCTGATGTATGTTCAAGTTCGCCAAGGATATCACTGTGAAAATTTCCTCCATCGTGCCCAAGCCACCTGGTAAAGCAATAAAAGCATCAGCACGGTTAATAATTTCAACAAGTCGTTCGGACATACTTGGCACGATGTATTTCTCTCTGTTTGAATGTCCGATAAGATTTGTGTCTGCCAAAGGTTTTGGGATGATTCCCAAAACTTAACTACCTTCTTCCTATACGGCCTTTGAAACGTAACCCATCAGTCCAAGATTGCCACCGCCATATACTAACTGTATATTCCTCTCTACCATGACTCTACCCAATTCTTTTGTTGCTTCAGCGAATTCTGATTTAGAACCAGAACTAGTACCGTAAAATACACAGATGTTAACAATTCATCTTTTTGAAGTTGCTTCCATTTTTTTTAAATATTACTCTCTCAAATCTGGATGTGTTGAAGAGAGCAATAGAGAGCTTAATTTATAGATCTTGAAAAGGGTTAGTAATAATTACACTAGTACTGCCAAATGACAATTATAAGCTGAATAGTGAATTAAATCGTGAAAGTCAAAAAGTCTGGATCTTGTCGGCGAAAATAATTGAAAATAACAAAATAAATCACAACAATTAGTTAAAGACAAAGAAATAATAATATGTACAGGAAGTAATGGATTGAATGACATCTAAGTGTCAGTGATAAACTTCCCATCCAATTTTCTTATAAATTTGCAAATAGGGTCTTGTAAAGTCAGATTCCCGAGACTCAATTGTTGTCTTTCTCTTCGAAACTGTATATGTAAATTACGAATTGTGTGGTACACATATCCACTGGGATGCGTCTCAAGAGTTAATGATAAATCATCTAAAGACTCCTTACTAATGCCATCCCTAATGAATTTTATTTTATCTTCGTGATTATTAGACACCATTCCTAAAGAACGACAACGAGTATTGTACGTACATCGTGCACATTTATAGAAAACATCTAATCGTTTAGCTCTTCTTTTCTTAACATATGTGATTTTTCCTAAACCAGACAGAAATGAAATAAAAAAGTCAGATGACTTACCTGCCAAGCGGACATGTGCTTCAATTATCCAACGAATATCACTAAGAATATATTTGATCATCAGAAGTCTCATTCTTTCAATGCGTGCTTTGTGGACTTTCATTAGAGAGTTTTGAGGGAGAGAAGGAAAATGCTTGTGAAGTTTTGCGAGAACTTCTTTCATCATGTCTGTGACTTTTCCAACATAAATTAAACACACAAAATCTCAATATATACAAAAATTACATGGGTTGCCTCCCTGCTAGCACTAAGTTTAACGTCGTCAGCTAGACATGACTATCCAAATGTAAGGCTGGATCGGTAAGAGTGAGACTCTATTTTTATCGCTCAAATGATTCTCCTCAATAATGCTTAACATGTTGGTTGTTGACCCTGAATGTATTGTTGGAATTGGGGTTATGTATCTCAACCACTCCGTAGGGTAACACTTGGGTAATCACCCTGACCACCGTGATTTCAGCTTGTCAGGGAAAAGTTTCAACCTTGAGTTGTATAATAACACCTGCTGCCCTGGTTCCAATTGTCTGCGCACTATTTTTGGATCATGCCACTTTTTGGTCTTTTCTTTTTACAGTTTGGCATTTTCATAAGCATGAAGGCGAAATTCTTCCAATTCATTCAATTGTAATAGATGTTTCTCTTCTTCTGCTTGCAGATCAAAATTCAGCTTCTTCAGTGCCCAGTACGCTTTATGTTCGAGCTCCACAGGCAGATGGCATGCTTTCCCAAACACCATTCGATATGGGGACATTCCAATGGGTGTCTTGTAAGCTGTCCGGTAGGCCCATAATACGTCATCCAATTTTGTAGACCAGTCATTCCTTGTTGAACCAACAGTTCTCTCCAAGATTATTTTGATTTCTCTATTGGAGACTTCGACCTGCCCACTTGACTGTGGATGGTAAACAGTGGCAAATTTATAAGTTACTTCATATTTGGCTAGGAGTGCATCGAAATATTTATTGCAGAAGTGGGTGCCACCATCACTGATGATCGCTCGAGGTGTTCTGAAGCGAGTGAAAATATTCTTTTTAAGGAATTTTAACATCACTTTGGAATCATTTGATGGCAATGATGTTGCTTTAACCCATTTATGAGATGTAGTCTATTGTAACCAGAATGTACATGTTTCCAAATAATGGAACAAAAGGTCTCATAAATTCAATCCCCCATACATCAAATATTTCGACTTCGAGAATGTTTTGGAGTGGTCATTCATTTCTTTTCGAAATATTTCCCGTCCTCTGGCACCTGTCATATTGAAGAACAAATAAGTGAGCATCTTTAAATAAGGTAGGCCAGAACAAACTTGATTGCAGCACTTTGGCCGCGATTTTATCTCCGCTGAAGTGCCCGCCGTATGGTGATGAATGACAATGCTACAGGACACTATTGACCTCCTCATATGGTACACAATGCCTTAATAACTGATCAGCACAACATTTGAATAGGTACGTGTAGGAGCGAAGCGGGGTTTACCGCTATGCCTATGATGTTCGGCGACCACGACACTGTTGGGCTCGCAGCCCGTAGAGAGTACGGATTAGCCCGTGGGAGACTAAACTGGAGAATGAAGGAGTCACCACCCAGTGTGAACTGGAAAAGATTTAAGGCCGCATTCACCCCTCGCAAGGGAATACCTTAAACCATTGGGTTCGGAATGGTCCCTTACTTATGCCAGTATAATGTACGGGTTCACACAATGATATAGTCAAGTCTTATGCAATTCATGCAAGGCAATTCGAATAAACATAAATATTAATATAAATAATATGGCTCCACGCAAATATATAATTAAATCAATCATGCATAATATAAGGTGACTGATTAATAAAATAAATTAATATGAACGATGTAAAATATAAAGAAGAGGAAAAGTATAATGCAATGTAAATAATTAATCACACACGTATAATGCAAAATGAATAATTAAAGAGGTAAAAATGCATAAAATATAAAGAAAGAGGTCGACACATATATGAGTATTTCCTGAGTGGCACGTGGAGTTGTATCCCAAGTACAGACCGCACTATCGTCCATTCAGATTCAGCTACAGAATTTACGTCTGGGTTTCCATCCGATATACCGCAAGGGATAATAATACACATAATCATCAATGCAATGTAAACGGACATAAAAAATAGATGCGAAATAATATAACAATGCATATACGTATAATCATGAACAAACATAAACAGAATGAAAGCGAAATAATAAAATAACAATAAAAGTGAATAAATAGATAAAAAAAAAAGTAAATAACAAAATGCCAAAGAAGAAATGTGGCTAGAGATTTGTCCATTTTTGATGTAGGACTTCGCATACCCGGCTGGACGTATTTCACGTCCAACCAGGCATGCAGCGCCCGGAACTATGAAAATAAATATGGTAAGGGTGTCCTCAGGTCTTATCTTTTAAGTTGCTTTCTCGGAAGTGTGTTAGGCCATCACTGGAAGGATCGAAGCTTGGTTTAAAGGTTTGGTTTGGTTTCTGGTTGCTGGTTCGCTACTTTTGGTTGCTGATTTGCTGTTTTTGGTCGCTAGTTCACTGTTTCTGCTCGTTGTTTCACTGCTGATTGCTGGTTCTTCTTCGCTGTTTTTCTACTTCTGGTTCACGATTTCTGCTTTTGGTTCACGCCACTGATCGCTAGTTTCTCCTTCTCACGCTGCTTTTTTCTTTTTTCATCGGTGGTTTTCTCCCCTTTTTCTTTTTTGTTTCAGTGATTCTGACCTTTTTTCCTTGTTGTTTTTTTTCGGTTCTCTTCCCTACTCTATTTCTTTCGGTTCCTCTCTATTTTTTTCATTGCTTCTCCCTCTCTGTTTTCTGTTTTTCCTTTCTTTTTTCTTGTTGTTTTTTCGGTGATGCTCTAAAGAAGAAGAAAATAGCCTCTCTTGGCTGGTCCTCACCCCTTTCTTTTATAGTTGCTGCCTCCTAGGGTTTTCTTATTTTTTTTCCTTCAATGTTACCGCCACTCTCTCTCTCCTCCCTTTTGTGTCAAGATTTTCTTTTCCATATAAGGTGCTTAAGGGATTTACAAGGGAAACTCAAATCACTTATATTAAAAAGGGAGAATTCTTTCTAGTTTGGGCCTAGGATCTTGCATATTTGGCAAGAAGGGGATTTCAAATCTTTGTTAAGTTCGACAAGTGATTTGATGAGGGGATTTACGTGCATGGGGTTTTGGGCTGCGTGGGCCGAGGCTAAGGTTTGAAGCAGAGGCTTGACTGAGTGAATCTGAGGCGGACTAGTGAGTCCGAATCCGATGAGGGGCTAATTTTGGAGGTTTTCCTTCCTTTCGGCATTCATTTTTTCATAACTCCCGCAACTTTTTAGGTAGTGCCTCCATACGAGGCTCATCATCAGGCTCATGTAAAAATGCAGTGTCTACAGTCGCCCCCACTTTGATGGGGCTTGTGCAGTGTGTGACAATGACAACCTATCAAATTCATGCATGTATTTTTACTTACCTGGTTCGTCGGCCGTTGTCGGATTGACCTGTTGTTTCGCTACTTTTGAGAGATGTTTCAATCTCTGAGATTTATTTCTGAACTAAGTTGAGTTGATGGCGAGGTGCTTCGACCAATGGGATTCATTACCAAACTATACTGGGTGGGAGATGCTTAGATCTCTGGGATTCATTCCCGAACTGACGGCAGGCGCTTCGACCTCTGGGATTCATTCCTGAACCATATTAGGTGTGAGATGCTTCGATCTCTGGGATTCATTCTTGAACTGTTGATAATGTGGGCCTCGACCCTAGGATTCATTCCCTAAACTGTTCATAATGTCGGCCTCGACCCTGAGATTCATTCCCAAAATGTTGATAATGTGGGCCTCGGCCCTAGGATTCCTTCCTAAACTATCGAAATGATGGTGGTGAGGCACTTCGACCCCTGATCTGTCCTCATTCTTGAGGTTCTTTGCTCGTCCTCATTCCCGAGTTTGTTCTCCATTCTCGAAGTTCCTCTTCATTCTCGGAGTTCTTCGTCCTCATTCCTGAGGTTGCTCTATTCCTCTCCATTCTCGGAGTTCCTCTCCCTTCCCGGAGTTCTTCATCCCCATTCCCGACATTGCTCTCCTATTCTCGGAGTTCCTCTTCATTCCCAGAGTTTTTCATCCCTATTCCCGAGGTTCCTCTCCATTCTTGGGGTTGCTCGTTCTCACCGCTTTTTCTTTTTCTTCAAAGCCTGCGAACACAAAACAAAAATTATGTGTATGCGATATGTATGCATGTATGCATGGATGCATTCCCTATTCTGATAGGGTTTCTTTGTCCTATTGGCTTGATGTCATCTTTGGTTAGGCCTTCCTTGTGTTATAGGGTTTTCTTCACCCTTTAGGAATCCTCTTGGCCTTTGGTGCCCCTTTGCTTATAAAAAGCTTTGGGCGCCCCATTGGCCTGCTTACAGTTTCCTTCTGTCAATTCTCCTCCGGTGATTGCTTAGTTCTCTTTGGTCCCATGGCTCAAGATCATGTTGTGTCCCATATTCGCGGGGTGGTAGACTGGTCATCCCCAGACCTGGCTCAGCTTTTTACTCTCCGCTACCTGCACCGGGTCAAGGTGGATTACACATTTTTGAAAACGACCTCATCCTTTTGGGATACTGAAAATCATGTCTTCTGATTCCCAGATTTCGAAATATGTCATCTCCCTGAGGAGTTTGCTGCCATTCTTGGCTTGCATTTTTCCACTACTACCCTTCCGGCGATGTCGCGTTTCTAATGTCTATACCCTCGGGAAGCCTCTGAAGCTTTCCTTGTTTTCCAGGTTTGTTTTATCTTTTTCCCAAGCTGTCATTTCAGATTTTCAACTTAGCGGATTGCTCTATCTTGCCTGTGTCGCCTTTTCAGGTTTTCAATCCAGCGAGCTAATTTTTTTTTCATATCTGGTTATAAGAAAATTTAAGACTTATTGTTCCTCATACGGCTCCTGTCTTTATTTCTTATGGCCTTTGGCACCACCTTGCTCGTCCCCATTCCCGAGGTTCCTCTCTATTTCTAGAGTTCTTCGTCCCCATTCCCGAGGTTGCTCTATTCCTCTCCATTCCCGGAGTTCATCTCAATTCTTGGAGTTGCTCTTCCTCATTCCTAAGGTCCCTCTCCATTCTTGAATTTGCTCGTCATTGCCGCTTCTTGGACCATTTTCAGACCAAATGGTCTCAACACTGAACATGGCCCGTCACTGCTCTAGGGCCTCGTAATGCCCCTTCTCCTAGATCTCCTAACCTTGGTCCAGTATCTGAGAAACAAAAGATGTGATTTGTAATTACTTGACTCTATTCTTTCCCGGTTAGCTGGGATTTATGCAATCTATTAACATCTTGAAGATTTGTTTCAATAAAGGCGTTTGGATCACTTCTTAGTACATATGTAGGAAATAATGAATTGCATTGAGAGGATACCTCTGTCGCTAACTTTCTTCACAGATTTTACAATTAACCATTTTTCTTGCTCACTCATGCTTTATATTTTGCTTGGGCTGTCCTTTGCGGATTTTCAACCCAACGAGCCTTTCTTTTTTTTTATGCAAAATATTGTTTCAGTCTGTCCATGTTGATGGGCTCGGTGAACTCGTTCCCTTCCAAATCTGATAGTCTCACTGCCCCATTCCCCATCACCCATTTGACTAGGTAGGGCCCTTCCCAATTTGGCCTGAACTTTCCCCTTGGGTCCATTATCAGTGGCTTCGACTGCTTGAGCACTAGATCACCTTCCCTGATCTTGGTTGGACGCACATTCTTGTTGAACGCCCGGGCCAACCTTTTCTGGTATAGCTGCATGTGGTATAAGGCTTTATCCTTTTTCTCATCCAGTAGTGCTAGTTGTTCGAACCTCTGCGAGGCCCATTCCTGCTCAGCCAATCTTGCCTCTGCTAGTACCCGCATTGACTACATCTCTATTTCCACTAGTAACACTGTTTCCATCAAGTAAACCAAAGCGTAGGGTGTGGCTCTCATTGCCGTTCTCACCGAAGTTCTATACCCCACTGGGCATACGGCAGTTTGTCAGCCCAATCTTTATAACTTTCTGTCATCTTAGCTAGTATTTTCTTTATGGTTTTGTTGGCCGCCTCCACCGCCCCATTAGCCTGTGGCCTGTAAGGTGATGATTCTTGATGCCCTATCCCATACTTCTGCAACATCACCTATATTTCTCCTTGAAATTGGACTCAATTGTCTGTTACTATGTGATATGGCATTTCGTATCGAAATAATATATTACGGGCTATGAACCTGGCCATCTGCTTCGTCGTAACATTACGGAATGACTCGACTTCCACCCATTTCGAAAAATAATCTACCGCCACTACTATGAAGCGATACCTATTTGATGCATGTGGCCTGATTTCTCCAATCATGTCAATACCCCACGCTGAGAAAGGCCATGGTTCTGACAGTCCATGCAATTCCGTAGGCAGCAAATGGTTCAAGTTGCCGTGTGCCTGGCAATCATGATAGTGTTTCACCAGCTTTGCACAGTCAGCTTCCATGGTCGACCAGTAAAATCCCTGTCTCATTATCTTTTGAGACAAATTCAATCCATTCATGTGTGGTCCACATACTCCAGTGTGCACCTCTTCCATCACCTTATGAGCCTCTTCTTTTCTTAAACATTTCAGCTGGACGCCGTTGGCTTGTCTCTTGTATAACTCTCCCATTAAACCCACATACTGGGAAGCCAAATTCTATATAGATATTATGTCTTTCTTGATGGCTCCTTCTGGGAATTCCCCATGTTCTAGATACTGCAGAATGTCATAGTACCATGGCTTCCCATCGTCGACTTCTACTTCTAAGATTCCTTCTATCTCATAACTGGGTCTGCTAGCTGTTGTCAGCACAAGGGGTCTCGTTACCAGTTTTCTCAAGTTTTCCCAAGTACAGCTAGGGTGGCTAGTGCATCCGCCATTTGGTTCTCTTCTCATGGAAAGTGCTGGAATTTACAGTCGAGGATAACCTGTGTTAACTTCGTGAGATGGAGTAGGTAGGGTCTCAACCGATCTTCCTTCAATTCTCATTCCCATCGCATTTTTCGAACTACCAATATCGAGTCTCCATAAACTTATATGTCTCTATCTCATAGGGCTATTATTGCTTTCATTCCAAAGACACATGCTTCATATTCGTCCATGTTGTTGGTTACTTCGAACGTCAACCTTTTGGCCATAGGTAGGGTTTCTCCTTCGGGGGTTACTACCACAATTCCTATTCCAGCTCATTTGTAATTCACCGCTCCGTCGAAATACATTTTCCACCCCTGGACCGTTATGGCTTGAACCTCCTCGTCTGGGAATTTGAAATTATACTGATCTCCTTCTATGGGTTGTAATGTCAAGAATTCTGCTACGGCTCGCCCTTTGATTACCTTAGAGGTGAGGTATTCTATATGAAACTCCATTAGCAACACCAACCATCTGCCCAACTTCCCCACCAATGAAGGTACTGACTACAAATACTTTAGGGGATTCTCCTTTGCTACCACTTGTATCTTATAGGATTGGAAGTAATGACGTAACTTTCGGGAAGCCCATATCACCGCCAAACAAATCTTTTCCACCTCTTGATAGTGGCTTCATACAGAAGTATCTTCTTACTGAGGTAGTAGAATGCATGTTCCACCCCTGTCTCATCTGCTTGTACCACCATCGCCCCCAGCGCTTCGGGTTCTATTGCCAAATACAACACCAAGGTTTTGCCCGGCCTTGGAGGTTTCAGGACGGACGGTTTAACCAAGTATTCTTTGATTTTTTCAAAAGCTTCTTGACATTGCCTATTCCACTCCACAGGATGGTCCTTCCTCAATAGCTTGAAGATGGGCTCACAGACTAATGTTAACTTGGCAATGAATCGACTGATATACTAGATTTTCTTGAGAAAAGCTCTAACTTCCTTTTATGTCTTCGGTGCGGGCATCTCGGTAATTGCCTTGATCTTTTCAGGGTCTACTTCTATCCCTCCCATTCCTACCATATGCCCTAACAACTTTCCAGATGTTACCCCAAACACACACTTCTTAGGGTTGAGTCGAGGTTGTACTTGAAGGAATTTCTCCAGCGCTTTTATATGTCCGGCCCTCGTCTCTGTTTTAATAATCACGTCATCCACGTATACCTCAATCTCCTTATGCATCAAGTCGTGGAATAATATAATGGCCATTCGTTGATAAGTGGCTCCCGCATTCTTAAGTCCAAACGGTATCACCTTATAATAATTTATACCCCACTCCGTGACGAAGGCAATCTTATGTTTGTCTTCTTCGGCCATGAAGACCTGGTTATATCCTGAGAATCCATCCGTGAATGAGTACATAGCAGATAAAGTCGCGCTATCAACCAACACGTCTATATGGGGTAGGGGAAAATCATCATTTGGGCAAGCTTTGTTGAGGTCCCTATAATCCATGCACATTCTGACTTTTCCATCCTTCTTCGGTACCGGCACAATGTTGGCTAACCATTTAGGGTACTTCACCACCTCTAAGAACCCCACATCTATCTGCTTCTTGAGTTATTCCCTAACATTTTCGGCTCATTCTGGCCTCATTCTTCGGAGCTTATGTTTTACTGGTCTCATGTTCGGATAAGTTGGTATCATATGCTGGGCAATACAATGTCCACACCTGGCATGTCTTCATAGGACCAGGTGAATACTTTTGCATATTTTATTAATATTCTCTCTAATTCTTTCCGCTCATCAGAGGTAACCTCACTTGCAATTGAAATTTCCTTGGGGTTTTCACATGTACCAAGATTAAATGCATTTGTCTTTATTGAGTTAATTTCAAATATGCTCATGTCATGCATGTTACGATGCAGACTAACAGGAAAAGACTCGAACAAGTAAGCAAAATCAATGTCTTTTTTATCAATAAATGCAGGATTACAATCAAATAAGTCAGGAAAATAAACATCTTTGTAATTTGCAGTCTTGTCTTCTTGCTTTCTTCGAGCGTCAGATTCTCTAACTGTAGTAGTTCTTCTTCCCATTTATTTTCCTCCTTTGCAACTTCCTTTGCATGTGGTTATTTGCCCATCACATCCTTGAAGATCTTGAATCCCAGTACTGTGATCCCATTGACTTCTACGGGTTCAGGCTCTCATTGATATCATGTGGCTTTCACAAAGTATTCCATCAGCTTCATCCCTTTTTTCTTAGTCTTCGGCTCATTCCCATCGGACTAATACCCCAACCCTCTCTTAGTGGTCTGTCCCTTGAAATCTGGCAGTGCTCTTACTCCCTGGCCTCTAGCACTCAAACCTGTGCCTGAATCATATTTCATTTTTTCCATGATTCTAGCCACTTTAGGGTCCACCCATTCTTCGAAGTTTGCCGCCACTTTGAACCTTGTGAAAGGTTGTATGTCTAAGGCAGCCACAGCATTGTCTACTTCATCCCTGATGGTGATGACTTCCTCTCCATGCGGGAAATTAATAACCTGGTGCAAAGTGGATGGCACGCCCCCAAGTCTATGAAACCATGGCCCCCCAATAACAGAGCAATATAGTTGGGATATCTGTTGGGTTTCTAGTTAGTCCCAAGATCGATTCAAGCAATGAAATCATGTGCGAATACAACAAATAAGCATGGCGGAATCATACTTACATTGATCGGCTTTTGCGATGCGAGGAACAACGAAAAACTTCAAGCTTTTCCTTCCTTGAGCTCTCGGTTTTTGCTTCCTTTGTGTTCCTTATGAATTCGGTCAACCTCCATGGATGTCCTCCAAGCTCCAAGCTTTATGTTGTGATTCTATGCCCATGAGTGGGTTTCCCTATCACCTTCGTAAGACTCCGGATGTGTGCTAGCACTCGGAAAAATTTACCGTAAATTCTTCCTATTTTCTTCTCCTTGCTCACGGCAATTGCCAAGAATTTAGAGAGGAAATGGCCCAAGGCCGAGAGGTGTAGAAGAGGAAAGAGAGAAATTGTGTTGTGTTAGTTGGTTTTGATTTTCCAAAAATCAAATATATCTAATACACTTTCCAAAATTGTACAAGGCATTAAAGCCATCCAACTACCACCATCAATCACAAATGACTAGACATCACATCATTCAAAGTGACTAGACATCACATCAATCAAAGTGACTAAAGATTTGACGCTAGATGTGACTTGTGGGCCGCACTTGAATTCGAAATGCGAGTGGGCCCGCAAACACTCTCGGGCTCGGGTTCGTTAATTCTGAATTAACGAATTTTCCGTTGTGACGTAATTAAATCAAATTTAATTAATAATTATGCCTAGCAAAATTACTATTCACGTCGCTAACGAATTAATTCTAAATTAACTCGTTCGCTCGAATTAAAATCTAATTTTAATTCCGCGTCAAAATCCAATTTCGTATAATATATCGAATATATTATTTTATCGATTATTCCAAATTAATCGTTCTCTCTCTTTAAATAATATTTTATCCCAGATAAAATATCTCCGTAATTAATCCCAGATTAATTTTCTCTCTCTTTAAATAATATTTTATCCCAGATAAAATATATCCGTAATTAATCCCAGATTAATTTTCTCCCTCTTATAATTAATCCCAGATTAATAAAGTGCGAGTCATAAGTCATCGGTGAATCTTCGGGAAGCGACCCATGAGATCCCCAGATATGTTGGCAGTAAATTCCGGTCGTCGGACTATCCGAACACGTACGTACCTAGTACTACGTTTTTACCGATTTACAAGACATGGTTGGCTTCTAACAAAGCATCGTGCCCACCCAATTCTCCTGAAATATTCTTTAAGGAATATGTGATCTATATCAGGCGTAGTATACTTAGTATTGCGTATTACGATCCAAGCATCGGATGTCACGTGCAAGGCCTGGGGCTGGAATCGTGTATGCCCCGTACGAAGCACATATCGGATCTCTGGTAACTAGTCTCTATAATCGGATAATCATGACCTAGTCATATTATCCCGATGACTACAGTACATAAGAGCACCATTTCCGTATCTTACGTGATCATCATCTCCACTATGACTGGAGTGATACTTCCGTCTTGACATCACACCCAATGCACTACAATTCTCAATATACCGAGAAGAGGCGTACACATAACCTGTTAAAGCCCTGGACGACCAAAACCAAAGTTTATTGATTGTCGCAAGTATTAGCGGTGCAAGTCTCAGGTTAAGACCAAATACACCTACTCTGATTCGGACTTCCATAGACACATAGTCATACTACCAATGGAATTCTGAGGGGTCTATCCAGAGCGAAGCTATTCCCGTACCATCGGTAAACACAATCTCCTATTACACTTGCATGAGTATCCTATACCCAAATATATGAGAACTATGTCGTTATGCTCCCATAACGCGCACAAGTGTAATACTAGTCTTTTACGCATTATCGATGTCCAATCTCGATAATACTCTGACTAGGGATATTTAATGATTAACCTTCGTGGATTGATACTGTCTCATATCATCTCAATCCGGAACTAATCATATGGACCTTCTATCATTTATACATCTAGGTAATCCAATTAAAAATGATAAAAGGGCAATTTCTTTTGTCACATAGTTAATTTGTACAACAACACCATGATCTGTACAAATAGTGATGCTATGGGTCATAATTGTCCAACAATCTCCCACTTGGCTTATAGCCAATCACTCAAGTGTCATACACCCGAACTATGTACGGTTCGCTCAAACTTCTGCTGAGAAAAGCTTTCGTCAGCGGATTTGCAGTGTTATCATCTTATGCGATTTATTCGATCATCACATCGCCACGATGTATGATCCGAACAAATCAGATGAATAATTGAAGTATATATCTATATCGTTGATGAGACCATTAATCTTTAGCATGTGTTGTAGCCTAGCTCAGCTGCTAACAGAACTACTCCTAATCTGATTAGGATTATTAATATCCAAATGGCTTCTATTGCTGCCTCAGCTGCAGCAATATTCCGCTTTTGTTGTTTATTCGGCAACAGTATCTTGCTTGGAATATTTCCAGCTCACTGTTCCGTTATTCAACTATATTTAGTACCTTTGTTGCGACTTATAGTCGTTTTTATCGGTTAGGAAACTTGCAGCAGTGAACCCAGTCACTTCAAGTTCTCCATCTCCATAGTTTAAGAAGGTATCCTTAGTTCATCTAAGATACTAAAAGATGTTCTTAACATCAATCCAGTGACTATCTCTTGGATTGGCCCGATTGTGACTCCATATGCTCAAAGCATATGAGACACCAGGACGCGTACATTTATTTCAATGTACGATTTCTCGGAGAGTATTAACAACATTAAATCTATCCCAGTGGATCTTTATTCCTGGAATAAAGGTTGTATCTCCCGAGAATTCTACGGAGAATTTTCATGAAAGCCAAGCTTTCACCGACTGTTTTATGGGAATATCATTTCCAAGAAATTACATATCATCATTATTTAGGACATCACTGTCAGTGCACTCCCACTAACCTCCTTATATACACAAGAATCATTTTCATTTTGAATTAAATCATATACGATTATGATTACATCAAAATGATTGTTCTAAGAATGCAATACTTGCTTCAATCCATAAATGGATCAAATTAACTTGCAAACCTTGTTTGCTCGTTTTAGTACGACAAAACCGTCAGGATGTTGTAAACATCCTCCAAAAGGTTTTCGTTAAGGAAAGCGGTTTTGGCATTCAGTTGCCATATTTCATGAATGAAACATGCAGCATCAGCAAGCATTATCCAAATGGATTTAACCATGGCAACGAGTAAAAAGTTTCGTCGTAATCGACACAATGTTGATAACGATACCTTTTCGCTACAAGCCCAGCTTAGTACGTGGTATGTTGCCTTCCATGTATGTCTTCCTTGAAGACTTATATAGTACCAATAGGCACAATGCCTTTCGGTACATAAACTAGTATCTAAACTTAGTTGATATATATGGAATCCATTTCGGACTTTATGGCACTTTGCCATAATAGGGAGTCGATACCTTGTATCACTTCCTCATACGTAGTCAGTTCGTATTCCTCAATAAGATTGACATCTTAACGAGGTGAGATCAGAAACCCATACCCCAGGTTGTTTTCTGACTCTCTCCGACTTACGCGGTTCTTGTGTATTCGAAAATTTTTGGTATAGTTTCATCCTTGATGAACTATTTGTGTTCCATTAAGGAATCGGTGCCTGGAATAGTATTACTCCGATTTTCATCGAGTTTTACATTCCTCCCACTTACCACTGCATATTGGTATTCCTCTTAGGAAAACCGCATGGCGAGCAACAATTACATTGTTCTCTTGTGAGTTGTATAAGTACTATACTTTGATTTCCCTATGATAACCTACAATTAGGCACTTATCCGATTTGGGTTCTAGTTTGGTATCATCCAAACATATGCCTAGCATACCCAAATCTTCAGGAATGAGAAAGCCCAGTTTCTTTCCTGTTCATATATAATATGAAGTCTATCAAACAGATTTTTATGGAACCTTATTCAAAATAAGTTTTGCACTGATTAATGAGTATCTTTTGAAGGAAATGGTAGCTCGGAGCGACTCATGATTAACCATATCATGTCCAACAAAATTCGGTTTCTTCGTTCAGACACACCGTCAAACTGACGTGTTCCGGGAGGAGTCCTCATTGAAAGAATACTATACTCTTTCACGTATTTGAGAAACTTATTGCTTAAGTATTTTCCATCATGGTCTAACCGTGACGGTTTAATACTTTAGCCGATCTGTTTGTCTACTTCGTGTCGAAACTCTTTGAATTCATCAAAAGTTTCCGATCCGTGTTTCAAAAGAAACATATAATCATAACGCGATGCCACATCCGTAAAGGTTACGAAGTGTTCATATCCACCTCTAGCCTAGCTAGATATGGGCCCACTTACGTCACTATAAATGAGGGGTAACAGATCGGTGGCACTTGTACTTTTACTAAGTAAAAGGTGTTATAGGCACTTTGCCTAATAAACTAGATTCGTAGACATTATTTGAATAGAATCAAATATGTCCTAGTACCCACTCTTCGAACGTGTGGATATACGAGCCTTGTTTAATGTGTCCTAGACAACAATGCCACAAATAAGTCTCATCTGATCAAATCAGTTTGAGCTATTTATTTGTCATGTTATATGTTTGAGATTCATTTATATTCAAAATATAAATACTTTTATTCACATCTAATGTGTTTATCTCAATATCATCTTTATAAAATAAAACACTTTAGTGTTCTAGAATATAAAGGTATACCAGCAACGGGTTAAAACCTGATATAGAGATAATGTTTCTAGTCAAACTAGTTACATTGTAACAGTTTCCTAATTTAAGTACACACCCGAAGTGTAGTTCCTAAACTTAGGTTTCTACGGTTAAAACAGCGACTTTCGTCTCATTTCCGACTCGCATATCAATCTCAACTGAAGTCAGTATCCTGCTTATCAGCAGATTCTGCACACCAGTACGTATATTTATGTACCACATTTAGTATCTAAAATCCAATTTTAATACTCCTAGTGAACATGTTTATGACAAACATATTTGAAGTCGGAGCCTTGTCCCGTCTTCACTTCCTTTATGTATGCCTTGTCCATACGGCAGTCACGCATACAATGACCCCGTTTGCCACAGTTTTAGGCAGACATTTTTGGGATATCTCATATGTCTTCCCTGAAGATTATAATGATTTTGCCTTTGCCCCTTTTCCCACTCCAGAAGCCTTTGGCCAAGCCTTGGCCTTCTGGGATGTCGAAGTAAGATGCGCATTGCGCTTCTTGCCCTATGGCAAACTCTGGCTTTTTCTCCTTGAGTATAGCCATTAACTCTCCAAGAGTTTTCTATTGCAATTAGTTCTTCTAAGATCTAAGGATAGATCTATGAAGATCCTTCAATTTCATTATCATACTATAAGGATCTAATCCTTAGTTCTGATTAAGAAATTAAGGAGTCTTTGCGGCAAGCATAACGGATTAAGCACTAAAGTTATCATCACATGAATATTCCAAATATCATGTTATACTATTTGCTCAACTCCGGGCTTAGGCTCGAGACGTCACTCTATCAAATAAAGTAACTTTTCGGTCTCTAGGACTATCCTGAGATTTTATTCCCAATTTCAAAATTAAAGCCGTTTAAAAAAATTTTCACTCAGGATTATGTTTTAAACACTAATCTTTCATTTATCTTGATTCCAATAGTCCAACTATCGAATCAACGATTTTAGGTACTATTTATTATAATGATTACTATAGTCTAACTATATAATCAACTATAATTTAATTGGTTCAATTCAATTATATTGATTACTATAATCCAATTACAAAATCAACTATTAATTGAAATAGTTTGAATACAGTCCAACTGTTTATTTAAAACAACGATTAAATATTAGTCCAACTAATATATAATTACGTATTGATGAAAAATTGAAATGAGCGCGTATGGCAAGTAACTAAACGAATATTGCAAATTTAATACTTGCCTCCCACTATTTTTCGGCGAGCCTCTAACCCTCTGTGGAGTACTCGGGAAACCTTGTTTCCTAGTGGGCTAGGATCCCATTAAATAACACACAATCTTGACTTTGGCCAACAAATTGTATGATAATTAACTAGGTAGATCTCTAAGATCAATTGGATCTCAACCAATTCTTAGATCCAGTAGGTGGACATCCAAGTCCGAAACATATATCTCATATATGCCAATATATCCAATATATTCCCTAACCTTTTTCCTCTGAATCAACTAAGCCTTGGCTTTGGCACAACAAACTTAGTGATCCCAGTTAAGCGGAACCCATTGACCATGGAAAGCTTCGTAATCGATGTCGATGGACAAGAAGTGATCTTGAATTTGGCCAACAAATCACAACTTGGACAAGACACCGATATGGAACAAAGCCTTCATGATTCAAACACATCCGCGACAGACAAAGGTCTTGACTTTGGCCAACAAACCAGTGCCAATCTTGGATCTTGAGTAAGAATCACTCAATGGAAAGAAAAATGCTTAATATATTTTGAGGGTTTTTTCGCGTAATTGGCAACCAATTAATTATCTTTGTTAAGGTCTCATCATCATACACCTTTAAACATGCATTCTAAACATATAATAAGGCGCGTAAGTAAATAAAATAATAATGATATGTGGATGGATATTTAAACACATTGTTCCTAGAACAAATCTCTCAATTTCCTCTCTCCCGGTAGCACAAGTATTACTTCTACCCGATTACATAACACTTCTAAAGAAACCTCATTTACATTGAGGGGAATAGGTGAGAAGAGAAATACACAGAGTAAGGAGGTAATAGGCTGGACACGCAGGTCCAATTAATAAATTCTAAATTTATTACAATAATTTCCAAAATTGCCTTCACCCATCTAATATCCATCTGATATACATTATTCATATATCGCATCCATGTATTCACACAAGCATGTTATCAATCAATCTAATCCAATTAATTAATCTGAATTTAATGACCATCCAATATTCAATCAACGATTTGATTTTGTGCGAGTCAAACTCGTTTTGCGAATAAGTACTCAAAGTACGGATTCACGAATTATATTAAACTACAACATTAAATCTAATTTAATTTGTATTTAATACTAACTCATTTATTTAATTCCAAATTAAATATTACACTTTTTAATGTACCTTTACGACTTAGATTCTAAATCTAATCGTTACGGGTCTCAAAGCCCAATTAACATCCAATGTCAGTTTAATTTAAAGTCCAATGAGCTTTTTATTAATTTCTAAGGTATGGACTTTTGGTCAATATGGGTCAAACCCAAATACCAAAGCCCATTTTACGAATCACCCTTATTTGCCAATAAACCAATTTAGGCCCATTAGGCCCAAATAAAATTAAAGGTCCATTAAGTCATATTTGGACTTTATGGATATGGTTTTAGGCCCAATTGGATCAAACCAATTAGCCTAAACCAAACTTGGCCGAACCAAGCCCATTAAACCCAATTACAACTTTACAAGCCCAATTCCAAATTTGACAATATATCCAATATATTGCCTAACCTTTTTTTCCTCTGAATCAACTAAGCCTTGGCTTTGGCACAACAAACTTAGTGATCCCAGTTAAGCGGAACCCATTGACCTTGGAAAGCTTCATAATCAATGTCGATGGACAAGAAGTGATCTTGACTTTGGCCAACAAATCACAACTTGGACAAGACACCAATATAGAACAAAGCCTTCATGATTCAAACACATCCGCGATGGACAAAGGTCTTGACTTTGGCCAACAAACCAGTGCCAGTATTGGATCTTGAGTAAGAATCACTCAATGGAAGGAAAAACGCTTAATATGTCGTGAGGGTTTTTTCGCGTAATTAGCAACCAATTAATTATCTTTGTTAAGGTCTCATCATCATACACCCTTAAACATGCATTCTAAACACATAATAAGGCGCGTAAGTAAATAAATATAATAATGATATGCGGATGGATACTTAACACATTGTTCCTAGAACAAATCTCTCTCTTTCCTCTCCCCCGCTAGCAGAAGTATTACTTCTACCCGATTACATAACACTTCTAAAGAAACCTCATTTACATTGAGGGGAATAGGTGAGAAGAGAAATACACAGAGTAAGGAGGTAATAGGCTGGACACGCAGGTCCAATTAATAAATTCTAAATTTATTACAACAATTTCCAAAATTGCCCTCACCCATCTAATATCCATCCGATATACATTATTCATACATCGCATCCATGTATTCACACAAGCATGTTATCAATCAATCTAATCCAATTAGTTAATCTGAAAATTAATGACCATCCAATGTTCAAACAACGATTTGATTTTGCGCGAGTCCGACTCGTTTTACGAATAAATACTCAAAGTACGAATTCTCGAATTATATTAAACTACAACATTAAATCCAATTCAATTTGTATTTAATGCTAATTATTTATTTAATTCTAAAAAAATAATTACATTTTAATGTGCCTTTACGACTTAGATTCTATATCTAACCGTTACGGGTCTCAAAGTCCGATTAACATCCAATGTTAATTTAATTAAAGTCCAATGGGCTTTTAATTAATTTCATAAGGCATGGACTTTTGGTCAATATGGGTCAAACCCAAATACCAAAGCCCATTTAAAGAATCACCCTTATTTGCCAAGAAACCAATTTAGGCCCAATTAATATTAAAGGTCCATTAAGTCATATTTGGACTTTATGGATATGGTTTTGGGCCCAATTGGATCCAACCAATTAGCCTAAACCAAACTTGGCCCAACCAAGCCCATTAAGCCCAATTACAACTTTACAAACCCAATTCCAAATTTGGCCCAATTAATTAAATTACCAAAATTCCAAATTTCATAATTTAATTAACCTAAAGTGTATGCCATAATTAATTAACCATATTAACATTTCCAAAATACCAATTTACTCAATTAATTATGCTCATTATCATCAAAACATGTCCAACACATTTGAATCAAAAAATCACATCATTTTCATGCTTCTACACTCACGGCAATTAGGGTTTTTCATGTCCGATTCCGAATTCAATCCAATTAAATCCTAAATCAACATTCCCCAAATGATTTCAACTCATCCAATGATCAAAATCAAAAATCACTATGACTTAGGGCAATTACAAGTTTCGGCCAAACCAACTTATTGGGGAAAAAATTATCCAATCCATTTTTCACAAAATTGATCACAAATAACTCCAAGTCATTCATATACAAGCATGCTCAAACAAGTAATTTCACTCAAATATGCTCAAATCCAATTTACCCAAATTTTACCCTAATCAAATTTCATGCTCAAAATGGCTCTGATACCATTGTTGGGTTTCTAATTAGTCCCAAGATCGATTCAAGCAATGAAATCATGTGTGAATACAACAAAGAAGCATGGCGGAATCATACTTACATTGATCGGCTTTTGCGATGCGAGGAACAACAAAAAACTTCAAGATTTTCCTTCTTTGAGCTCTCAGTTTTTGCTTCCTTTGTGTTCCTTGTGAATTCGGTCAACCTCCATGGATGTCCTCCAAGCTCCAAGCTTTGTGTTGTGATTCCATGCTCATGAGTGGGTTTCCCTATCACCTTCGTAAGACTCCGGATGTGTGCTAGCACTCGGAAAAATTTGCCGCAAATTCTTCCTATTTTCTTCTCCTTGCTCACGGTAATTGCCAAGAATTTAGAGAGGAAATGGCCCAAGGCCGAGAAGTCGGTATCCAATTAAGTCAGATATTACCAACCGACCATATAGACGGTATCCTGATTAAGTCAGATTTTAATTAATTCCAACCGACCATAAAGGCGGTATCCAATTAAGTCAGGTTAAAATTAATTTAATTAAGTCCAACTGACCAATAAGGCGGTATCCAATTAAGTCAGGTTTTAAGATAATTTATATATTATAAAATAAGGGAGATTAATCTAAATTATTATAATAAAAGTTTCACCTTCACCCAGCAGAAAGAAGTTACATACTCATACTTTTAAGTAAAACAAAAAAAGATTTATTACTTAAAATAAAAATTAAATATAAGAAAACTGAAATTAAACAAATAAGATACTCTCTTCTTATTATTCAAAGGAAATTCCCCAGAAGAAAGTATGTAGAAAATCTTCTGATTTCAGCTTCAATTTATAGGCTTCAAAATCGGCCCGCGTCACGACGCGCAAAGCCTTCTGCGTTGCGACGCGCACTACAGGAAATGGCGGCTGTCGGCAAATGAATTATTGGCTCGGCGTCGCGACGCGTGAAGGCTTGGGCGTCGCGATTCGTGAAGGCTTGAGAGTCGAGATGCGTGAAGGCTTGGGCGTCATGACGTTAACGTCATGATGTCGCAAGTGATGATGCGTGTCAGCAGACTGCATAATTGAGGCGCGTCGCTACGCTGACGTCATGATGTCGCAAGTGATGACACGTGTCGGCAGACTACATAATTTAGTTGCATCGCGATGCAAAGAAGGTTGCGCGTCGCAACGCGTGAACAGTAAATTTCCCATTTTGCCATTTTTCATTCGTTTTTCACCGTTTTGGCCCTGATTTGATTCCATTGAGTCTTGAAATCTTATTTATCTACAAAATAACACAAAACACATCAAAATATTCACAAAACTCGAGAAACTATACAAAATATTAAGTAAAAGTGGGGTAAATATTGATATATTTTCCGCTTATCATTGTACATAAAATTGAATCACGGTAATTTATTCTGATATTAATTATCCTCCAATGACATCAGTCATGTGGTCATTCTAATTTTAAGGACCAAGGTTAACATCTAACAATATGCCAAGGTCCCCAAATGAGAATGAATGATAAGAACCCATTTCGTATACAATTCCCATTTGATAAAGTCCATTGCCTCACCATATCCCCACCGAATGACCTAGGGTATAGATAGTGTCTACCCTTATGGTCAAATATATGGTGTTTATATATTCGTGATCGTACTGATTCAAGAATCTCATTTAATAAGAATCTTCTACTATAGTATAGTTTTAGTGCACTAATCATATATATCAACATACGTAGTGAGATATTACTCTCATATCTACACTTGTCAGTGAGAGTTGGCGATCCTATCTTCCAGTTTCATAATCTTCTTACACATCAACAAGTGACCCAATCACACCCTATGAACGACTTTGTGAATAAGAGGATGAGAATGTCAAAGTTACAAAATTCATATATAAGATATTGAAGACCTCAAGTTGGATGAATACCCATATAATCAACTTGAGAGTTTTTCAGAAACATGGGATAAATATTCCATAGGAAAATCTCAGTTGTCAATTTGATGGACATTAACCAATCATTCACCCCTATTTGATACATCAAGCGGTCAAAATACGCTAATAGCCTATGAGATCGGTTACCTCATTTAATGGTGAATTGTTTCTAGCGAGCTAATCTCTCTGCTTTGTGAAGGTTCTGATTGTTCACATAATATCAAATATCCCATACTGATGTCCATAATCATCCAAGTAAAATTTGGTCCCCAGGATAATAGTAGGCTCTTTTGCACTTGCAGGGAAAGTCTAGCACTCACATGCCTCTATGAGACTATTATCTTCATATTAGACGCACCAAACTTTCTTAATGTAGCAACGTATTTGAAAGCCTAGAGTAAGATTTGGCTCACTAGCAACTTTAATACATATATTAAAATCGAAACAAAATAATATAATTTTTTTTTTTAAAATTAAATCCTTGTATTGAAACCGTCGTATATAAATTTTTGGACTTGATAACCATGGTTTTCAAGCAAATGTTGATAAAATGAATATACAAATTTGCCAATTGAAAAATAAAATGTTTTAAATACTAATATATTATTGCAACCAGAAGTCTATTAATATTTATAATTAGAAATCTGTTAAGAGTTAACCTAGATTAATTCTATATACCATTATCTAGATTTCTATTTCTAATGATATATACCATCCTAATAAAATTAGAGATATATATATATTATAAAGCATAATGGTGTCGGGAAAGAAAATGGAACCGATGATTAATATTAAGAGAGATAATGTATCCAAAACTATATTTATGTGGCTTAATTGACGCCTCAAATCATTTCATTATAATCTAATGATTGATAAAAAATTATTTCATTATATAATCTCTATAAAAATGGAAAATAAAAACTACTAAATAAATTAAAGAATAAAATCATTTATTAATAAAAAATGAAAACTACCAAATAAATTAAAAAATAAAATCATTTAATTAAGAAAATAAAATCATTTCATTATAAATAAATTAAATAACAGAATCTCAATCTCAAAATCTCACCCCAATTTTTTATTCGGGACAACATATCATCCTGAATCTCTACAGAAATTTTCATTTGGGGTTAAAAATCATCCCGAATCTCGAACCAAATGAGACGAGATCCTAATCGGAATTCGGGATTATGAAGTTTCTACCAACCGTACAATCAACTGAGACTATATGGTTAATGTTCTATAAAATTTTAATAAATTTTAAAACATCTAAAGAAAAAGGATTTTGGTAGTTTTTCTTCCAATCTAAATTTATAATGTTTCCTCCTTTTTAAATGCTTTGCGATTGTGCTTTAATAGGAAGTACCTCCTTACTGCCAATAGGAAAGACTTTTATCATCATTAATAGTCATAAACTCACATTTATTCAAATTAATTGAATCACATCAGATCTTGTTTGTTATGCAATTTCATCTCTCAAAAGGAAATCTAATGAATAGTCTTTTTAATTTCTTTATTTTAATTCTGGATTTTCTATATATACAATATAAATTCATAGATAGCCTTAATGCATTTTTTGCATATCCAGAACATGCATTGCTTCAATACTATTGGTTACTATTAAATACAATTCAAGCCATAATTTTACTTCTTTTTTTATCATAAAAATTTGATCAACATGCTATTAAGTGAAGATTTATTTGTTTCACATGCATCACAAATCAGTAGAGAAAATATTTAGGCAAAAATGTAAAACTGATCCTCTAACTTTCACGTTTTTTCATTTCAGTCCTCTAATTTTCAGTTTTGTTAATTCAGTCCTCTAACTTTCAATTTTTGTCAATTCAAGACTCCGTTAGAAATTCGTTACTATTGCCGTTATTATTGCCAAAACGACGCTGTTTTCATTTATTTTTTCTTTTTTTTTTTCGAATTAAAAGAAAAATCTAAAAAAAAAAAAAAAAGGAAGAGAAGGGGAAGAACGATCGTTCCCCTTCTCTGAATCAATTCAGAGAAAGGGTTCAGAGCTTCCTTTTTTTTTTAAGATTTTTTTTTTAATTCCGAAAAAAAAAAATAAATAAATAAATAACGGCGTCGTTTTGGCAGCAATAACGGCAACAGTAACGAATTTGTAACATAGTCTTAAATTGACAAAAATTGAAACTTAGAGGATTGAATTGACAAAACTAAAAGTTAGAGGACTGAAATGAAAAAACGTGAAAGTTAGAGGGTCAATTTTACATTTTTGCCAAATATTTAAAAGTTTTTTTTCAAAAAAAAAAAAAAAAAAAAAGAAGAAGAAGAAGAAGAAAATCAAAACTAGTTTATAAGTATTTCTTCAAAAAATATTTCGATTTTAAATATCATTTTTTTCAATTATTTTTGAAAAAAAAATTATGGATAAAATTACGTACATCAATATCTTTTTTAAATTATACTTATAATGGTTTTTTTTAAAAAAAAAAAAAATTAAAAGTCTACGATGAACGATTTGATACACGTGTCATAATATTAGTTGACTTTCATAGTCTTAGCATACAACGCGTGTAATTTCCATGACATCTGAGTTAGGAAACTGAAGAAGTCACGTTAATGTTAATTAATACACAAACCAAAACAGAACCAATATAAAATGCAATGCAATGCAAAGCATCTCTTTAACTTGCTTCAAACCAAAAACTCTTTATTATTTATATTATTAAAATCATTTTAAAGCATTTCCATCGACTTTCTGGTGCAGAATTGAGGGCATTTTATCAGGTACTTACACGTTTCATTACCCTTTGAGCTTTGATTCCTTCTTAATCAACCGCCACTTTTTTATTATTATTATTATTATTATTATTTGAATCATGCTACTCATTATAACACTCATTAAAAATTCATTTTAGAAAAATTTTGACATCACTTTTATGGAAATAAAAAAAATATCAAAATATTAATTATTTTAAATTTTTCCATTAAAATTTTCATAAAATAAATTTTTAATATGTGTATTTAGGGCATTCGTTAACATTTTCTTTATTATTATTTGTTGCTGATATTATAATTCTTTCTGGACTCTTTGGGCTTCTTGAGCAAGTACTTTTGGTTTAGGAGTATGTCCTTTCAAATAATTTCATTGATGACATGCCATGTTTCCCGATGAAGAGTAATATTTAAGATATCTTTGTTATTTTTCTTTACAAATTTTGGTAAATAATTACTTTCTATTGATTTATACTATTTTATAGTGTGTCTTGAAGCCTATAAAATAGAGAAATTCTGAAAATATTTAAAAATAAAATAATATATGATAAAGGATCAAATATAATAATAATTAATTTTAGAATATTTCTGATGTACCACATATCTAAACAATTATGATATATATTAGAAAAATATTAAATCCATCAAGTTTAAGAATATTTTTTTAAAGGTTTGAAAGAGGATGAGAAATTCCCCCATTAAAATACCAATTTGTAGTCATATTATTTCCTTTAACTTAGATATCGCAAATGAAAAATGCATTCATGGCCAACCCAGATGTGTAATGAGAAATTAGATAGATAAATTTATAGTACGGTCCAGATTTATGTCAATAATGAGTTCTTAAATTTACTCTTATCTTTTGGGAAAGATGAGATTTGTCAAATTCAGTCTCGTTTACATAGTTAGGATAAAAATATATTTTTATCCCTATTAAATTTAGATAATTAACATTACCATAATATTTAAACAAAAAAAATATGAATTATATAAATTCTTAACAAAAAAAATCAAATTTAATTCATACAAAGTAAAAATATATTAATGACTATACCGATATTGAAAATTTTAATTTTTTATTGTATATGTAATTGTTAACTTTTTATTTCTTTAAATTATTATTTTTGTATATTTATATATAATCACCTATAGATTCAAATAATTGAAAATATGTGAAGTAATTCCTTAATTAAATTAGAAAAGTTAAAAAAAAAAGATATTAATACTCTAACTTAATATTCGAATATTTTCTCTAATAGAAATACATTATTAATAATTACAATGTTACTTTAAATAATAATAATTAAATCATTATAGTTATAGTTAATCCTTCTTAATTTTAATAATTTTCCTTTTTTTAAAGAAAAAAGTTTATGTCATTTATTTTAATTATTTAAAAATTTCAAGGATAAATTTGTCTAATTAAGTAAGAAAATAAAATAAAATGAACGAATGATATTTTAAAGAATTTTTCAAATTATAAGAATGTGATGAGAAATTGAAACAACGATGTGATGGATAATTACCTATTTTGAAGTATTGTCTTTTTTTTTTTCTTTTCTTATTTGTGAATGAGGCAAGGCCTCTGTTTTTAGGATTAGAAATCCATAACCGAAACGAGACTAAATTAAAACCAGCCATACAAAAGAAAATAAAATTTGCTTCGCGAATATTTAATCATAGTTAAACACAATTTTTTTTTTTTGTCAATAAGTGTTAACTCAACTACTTTATATAATAGATTTGAGGTTTGATTCCTCACAATGACATTAGTGAATAAAGAGTTCATGTAAATATTTATCTTCGAATATGATTTTATCAACCTATGGGCCTTGAACAATATAAGTATTTAGATTTTATTATTCTTTATAATAAAATGAATAAAATTACATCATATATAAAGAAGAGATTTAAATTCTTTTTAAATTGATAAATGAAAAAAAAAACATTTTTTTTTTATAATATTGAACCATATTATTTTGAAAAGAAAATATAAATCTATTTCTTAAACACATTTCCTATATTTGAATCGGTGATGTCTCACTTCAACTATAAGAGTTGAACTACCACAGTTTACGCTCAACGCTGAGTTTTATCAACTCTTAACAAATGGGAAACCATTGAAACTATGAAAATCAAAAGGATTTTACTCTTAATTAATTACTCTTTTTAGTTATTTATTTTGCATTACGGCCGGATAGAAATGAGGAGAAATGAAAGGAATTCAAATTCTTTTTCAATTTTCCATTTCTATTGTTTGGTTATATACCTGGAGCAAATTACTCATCCTCCCTCCCCTGACAAAACCCCTCCCTTTGCCTCTCTGCGTTTTTCCCACAATGTCCATCCCTTTGCATGTAATTACTCCCCCAATTATTATACATCTTAATTTGGAAAAAAATTATATATTTATATATATATTATTTTAAAAATATATATATACTAATTATAACTTCCTTTGCTATTTTATTATTTATATTTTGTTATTTTATAATTTTTTGATTTTTGTTAATAAATATTACAAATTTCGTATTTATTCATTTAAATTTTTTGTTTCTTTTTTAATTTAATTAACACTACTTATGTATAAAAAAAATATAATCTTACCAAATAAAATCAATTTATAAAATAAATTTTTTGATAGTCTATTTATTTAAATATGAAATTTAATTACTTATAACACTACTTATAAATATGGAATTTGTAATATTTATTAAACAAATAAAAAAAATATAAATTTAAAAAAATAAAATAAAAATAAAAATAAAATAAAATTAATAAAATAAAAATAAAATTAATATATATGTTATTTTTAAATATATGTATATATATATGGGTATATTTGGTTTGTTGGGATGAAATTTTTACAAAATGAAGGGGCAAAGTCGGAAATACACAAAGAGGACAGTAGGAGTGGAAGGAATTTAAATTCAATTGGAATTCAATTTCCCTCAACAAAAATGCTACACTTACATACAATCTCACTTACAAAAACTACACCCCTCTCACTGTAGCTACAGTGATTACTGTAGCAATCACTGTAGCTACAGTGAGAGAGGTGTAGTTTTTGTAAGTGAGATTGTATGTATGTATATCACTGCTGTTCCCTCAAATGGTGAAATTTGGATTCCTCACCGAAGGATGAGGAATTCAAATTCCTCCCATAATTCAAATTTGTATTCCCCTAATTTTAACTTCATTTGTTTTTTTATTATGTATAATATTTTTTTTTATGTGTAAAATAATTAATTCATCCTTCATTATAATATTTATTTAATATTTTTTTTAAATATTCATTTAAAAATATTTATAGTTATTTATTTTGTAATATTTACTTAAAAAAAATTATTACAAAATATTTATAGTTATTAATTATCCTTTAAATGAACTAGTCCTAAATTATTCATTACTGATTTATTTATAACTTTTGTAATAATCACAAATTTACTAATACATTTGAATTATGTAAACAATTTATTAATTATTTATTAGAAGAGGACCGAGCCGGGACCTCGGTCCTGAGACCTGGACCTAGGCCAGGAGCGGGCCTAGAGCCAGCTCGTCCAGTCCTGACCTGGGTCCCGTCCCCAGCCCCGAGAGGTGACCCGGACTGGGACCTGAAGCCAAGGACAAGACCTGGGACTAGGGTGGGCACCGGACCCGGCACTGGACCGGGGACAAGAGCTCAGGCAAGGAGCCAGGGACTCGGGGTTGGGGACGGGATTCGAGACCAAGACCCGGGGCCGGGGCCGGGACTTGGACCCTGCACGGATCCCGTTACTAATAATATACTATTATTTATTTTAGTTGTTTATTTTACATATTTATAATTATTTATAAAAAATAATTTAATATTATAAATAAGTTATTTGTATATAATAATAATTTTATTACAAATATATCTAAAATTATTATAATTAATTAAAATAATGATAATTAAAATAATATCAAATAAATAAATTTTAATTTTAATTAAAAATACTTTTCAATTTTTAGATTATTTTTAATTTACAATTTATTGATTGAATAAATTAATTATAAATAAATATTGATATTTAGTAGAAAAAAAATAAATTTATCCATAAAAATTTATTGTAACTAAATAATAAAATCAAATTACATCACCATCTCGTATCCTCTCCTCTTCTCGCAACCAACCGAACACCACCTATAAGTAAAAAAAAAAAGAAGGTGGGCAACTGGGCATGCATGTATCTGCGCTGTCTGTTTGTTAGTGAAAAGTGTAGCCGTGTAGATGCAGCGTGAAAACGTGTTGAATCTGACTGTTGCTTCGGTTTGTGAAAGCAACTTGATAAATTTCAATTTTATATGCCCTTCTTTAAATTCTTTTATTACATAAAAAGAGCTCTACATTGCTTTGCCTTCTCTTACCAGTAGCTTTCTCTCTGTCTTTTTTTTATCAAAAACCTTTCAATTTATTCTCTTGGTTCTTGTGTTTTTTGAGATCAATAAGGTACTTTTTAATTTTGCCAACCTTGAGTAATCTTTATTTCTTTGTTTAGAGAGCATTTGTTTCTGTGGTTCCTTAATTTCCTACAATTTGTTTCACTATTACAATTTTCAACTTTGTACTCATAATAGAAGAAATATTTTCCTGTCTTTTTTCTTTAACCCCATAAGGTTGCCTAATCTGCGTCGTGGCGCGCCGAGAGTTGCTGCCCATGAATGTTGAAATTTTATATTCTCCGTTTCAGAGTTTTTGGATTCCGATTCGATCCCGATTTTTTCGTACGGACTCGTAATGAAATATAATATTCCATAAAATAATTTAAAAATACACACACCTTAAATATTCAAGGGTTAGACCCACTTCAGCTGCACAAGACACCGATTCAACCCTAGGGTCCCACAAACGCCCTAATAAAGACTTTGGGTTTAAGTAGTTTGAATCCCAATAGGTGTATTTTCTTGGAACTATGCCCCTAGTGTAAAAAGCGAACCTGATCTATGCCACCCAGATTACCGAAAAGAAAAAAAAGAATTTCATTTTTTTTCCCCTGCTAGCCATGGCATCTACAGTTTGTTTTGTTTTTAACTCTGGTTTGGTTCATTTCAGGTTCTATATAACTGAAGATGGTGAAGATCTGCTGCATTGGAGCTGGCTATGTTGGGGGTCCAACCATGGCAGTGATTGCATTCAAGTGCCCCAAAATTGAAGTTGCAGTTGTTGACATCTCTGTTGCCAGGATTGCAGCCTGGAACAGCGACCAGCTCCCAATTTACGAGCCTGGCCTCGATGATGTGGTGAAGCAATGCAGGGGAAAGAACCTCTTCTTCAGCACTGAGGTTGAAAAGCATGTCGCTGAGGCTGACATTGTGTTTGTTTCTGTTAACACCCCAACAAAGACTCGAGGCCTCGGAGCTGGCAAAGCTGCAGATCTTACATATTGGGAGAGTGCAGCCAGGATGATTGCTGATGTATCGAAATCCAACAAGATTGTTGTTGAGAAATCCACAGTTCCTGTGAAAACCGCGGAGGCAATTGAAAAGATTTTGACTCATAATAGCAAGGAAATCAAATATCAGATTCTGTCAAACCCGGAGTTTCTCGCTGAGGGGACTGCAATTCAGGACCTTTTCAATCCTGACAGGGTTCTCATTGGAGGTAGAGAAACCCCTGAAGGCCAAAAGGCGATTCAAACATTGAGAAATGTTTATGCTCATTGGGTTCCTGAGGACAGGATCATTACAACCAATCTCTGGTCAGCTGAGCTCTCCAAGCTGGCTGCTAATGCCTTCTTGGCTCAGAGGATTTCTTCTGTCAATGCTATGTCAGCCCTCTGTGAGGCTACCGGTGCTGATGTTACTCAGGTTTCTCATGCTGTTGGCAAGGACACAAGAATTGGCCCCAAGTTTTTGAATGCCAGTGTTGGTTTTGGCGGTTCCTGCTTTCAAAAGGATATACTCAACTTGGTATACATTTGTGAGTGCAATGGCCTCACTGAGGTTGCAAACTATTGGAAGCAAGTCATCAAGGTGAATGATTACCAGAAGAATCGTTTTGTGAACAGGATTGTTTCTTCCATGTTCAATACAGTCTCGGGCAAGAAGATTGCCATTCTGGGGTTTGCCTTCAAGAAGGATACCGGTGACACCAGGGAAACTCCAGCAATAGACGTAGGCAAAGGTTTGCTGGGAGACAAGGCAAAGTTGAGTATATACGATCCACAGGTCACTGAAGATCAAATCCAAAGGGACCTTTCGATGAACAAGTTTGATTGGGATCATCCAATTCACCTCCAGCCGATGAGCCCCTCTGTTGCGAAGCAAGTTAGCGTGGTTTGGGATGCATATCAAGCTGCCAAGGATGCTCATGGTGTCTGCATTCTTACTGAATGGGATGAGTTCAAGACACTCGATTACCAGAAGATTTTTGATAACATGAAGAAACCTGCGTTTATATTTGATGGCCGAAACATATTGGATGTTGCGAAGCTGAGGGAGATTGGATTCATTGTCTACTCAATTGGGAAGCCATTGGATCCTTGGTACAAAGACACTCTTGCGATGGCATAAAGATTTCTCCTCATGGGCTCTGTGAAAAGCAGTTTTATTCTTTGAATCTTTTTAATCTCAAGTTTTTTTTTTTTTTTTTTTTATGATTATTATGGCTTTTAAGTGTTAGTTTTAATTATTTTTTCATGTTACTGAAAACTTCAGTTGTACTATTCACCCTTTAATATGCTCTTATAATAATAATAAGAGGGATCTCCCTCGTAGTTACTTTACAACTTAGCTCCAGTGAATCCATGACTGTAAATTTCAGACACAGCTTAAAAAGTTGAAGAAATATAACAAAGAAAACAAGAAGAGATTAGGTAGTATAAATTTGCTCTCAGCACCATGTTTGTGTTAAACAAAATGAAAGCAGCAAATTTTCAGAAATCTTGAATTTGTATACTATCCGGATATCAATACAAAGCATCCTCATCTTCTTCTTCACTTCTTATCTTGTTTCTAAACCATTTCTTTTTTTGCTAGCTTTTTTGACTGAAATGCAAGAGAAAGCATGTCATCAACTG